>JAQIWI010000139.1:0-62610 GCA_034698825.1 Deuterosminthurus bicinctus | reverse complement strand
AATTACTATTGCTAATCTTCATCATCTTCCTCGGTCACATTTGCTCGAGATTGCTTCCCGTTGCCTTCGCGTCAACAGGGACGAATAAAACAAATGTTCAGATAACGGTAGCTGTAAACTTGAATCACAGCAAAGGGTAATTGGAAGTGAGCAGGTGCTGTTGTGGTGCGAGAGCCGCTGTATCAAGCTCCTGTCATTGCTGCATGTGCTTTATTTCGGCCTTGCTTTATGAAAAGAAAACGTCAAATGACGGTGGCCTGTCTTTGGAAGAGATGGAGGTACTAATGAGCTCTGTCGGTCCTCTTGTGGTAGGCCGTCAATAAAAACTGTAATTTGGAGTAGTAATCAAGTTGAGATGAACAGAATTGAACTTTTGTTATTAATGATGATAAGCTGAAAGAGGAAAATAGATTGAAAAAGCTCTTCTCTCCAAACACAAACAAACAACTTTCTTTTGGAGCAGGAATCTTAAGTACAATGATTGGTACTAGACAGTAAATAATATATTCTCAGAAGCACAATATTTTGATTTAATTTGAATCCATTCTTTCACATTTAATCTGCTCAGTAAAGACCAGTGGTAGTACTCTAATTCATTTGAAGATAAGAACATGTAGAAGATTTCACATGAGTTTGCGATGTCTAGATGAGTCTGAGATTATTAAGTGCTTCAGAACAATTTAATTTTTAGGTCTCATTCTTGTGCGTCAACTTTGCAGGACCTTGCACAGTTCATGATAATAAACACTCGAGAGCGATAGTTCTGACAAGGACTGCAAGGTTGTACTCAACTCAGCAGCTGACCTTATGAATAAGAAAGAAGAACATACAACAGCACCCGGGGATTCGGCTCCCCACTGCACTCGCTTTCACTTTCCTAAGAAATAAATACTTGCTTAGTAGATATAAAACATAAACCGAATGTATAGATTTTGGAGACTGTCGAATTATAACAGTTTGAATGTATTCTCATATAAGAATTCACACTTTATCAAACACTGAACGAGATACATGGTAAATATAACGATTGGTGCTGGATTATAAATGTGTTGACTTCAGAATTATTTCTCCTTCTTGCCAGACTGAATGTTGGAGTGAAGACGCAGAACTTCAGGCTCCAACAAGTCCATCAGTAGATTACCTTCAGTATCAAAAAAGTTGGCCACAGATTTGTCAAAGTTGGCTGTTTTTCCAGCGCCACTATTCCCTTTGTAACAGACCAATGTGAGGGTGTAGATATCATCAAATCTAAATAAAAAAATACGAGGGATTAACAACCTCAAAGTCCGTGTGGCTACCATTACATTAAAAACAACAGAAGCGTACCTCTTCATGTACGAACTTGCTTCCCAAGTAATGTCGGGATCGATTCCTGCGGGGTCCTTTTGAACTGCTACGGCGAAGATTCCCTTTTCCATGTAAGCAGTGTACACTGTCAGCACTCCCATCATTATGAAATATGCCGACACGCACAACAACAGAACAGGCCTGTAAAAATACCACAGCTGTCACACCTACTCAAATTGCTCTAAACTTTGAAATACATCCTTTCCAGGTCCCTATATCTATAACTAATCAATACTCATGAACAATAACTAACCTAGAAGCTGGGAACGGGTACAAATAATCCCACAATAAGGCCAGCATAGCAATGCCGACAGCTATGCTGCAAATGGCCAGCCGTCCATCCACCAATTTGAAATTCTCCACATAATTTAATCGCTTGATCAAGATATCCCGAACAGCATCATCCAAAGCATTCTTCACTGCGGATCCATCCCACTTGTTCACTTTAGTTCTCTCTTCCATCTGCCAAATAAAACGGACACAAATTTTTAGAAGTATTCAATCTAGTTTTAAAACTACTACAGTAGTAATATTTGTACTGGCGATCATGACTAACCTTTTCGTCCTTATCTTTCCCTTTTGCAGACATTAATTTTAAAACATAAATTTAATTAAATTTTTCCCGTTAGCAGAAAAATTAAATGGATATTCCTAGAAGAAGCCCAACTGACGTGTGAACAGCTTCACCGACGGTTAAGCTTGAATTTAGCTCCTATGCCAACTCAGGATTGCCGAGACACGTCAGTGACCGCCCATTTCTATGCTTTCTCGTGTAACCAGGAGCCATTGAAAACAGGCAGGTTTGCTACTCTATGAATGAATTACTTCAGCCATTGCTCCAAAGAAAACTTTCTTCACCAATTAATTTCCCTACTAAAGACCAGCAAGCCTGACCCAAGCGAATTGATGATCGAATGTTGCACGTGTCATGCCCCATCCGACTGGTACCAACTTAGATTTTATTGTTCATGAACCCTTGTGACAATAGGCTAAAATAATTGTTCTGTGAGTTTTACCGTAGGAACTGCGAACGGATTAAGTATTAAAATGTTGACAAACTTGAGTTACTGCATAAAAAATGTCTGTGAGAAATTCGTACGTGTTAGTGTTAGTTAGGTTTCCAGATCGATTAGTCGAATGTAAACAAATTCAATCGAAAATTTAAGAAGAGCTAGCCCTGCCCTCGCCATTTAAACTTAGGCTTCTTTCGTGCTTTTGTCTCGTTAACGTCATCCCGTGCCAGAAGCAAAGCAGTCTTCAGCCTTCCTAGCTTGCGCTAGCTGTTCTATAATATTCACATTTAACATTGCATGTTGGTTTACGCGTTGATGCCCACGTGTCTAACGTCTTCATATTAGCAAATCCAGTCCGTAGTATTTTCAGAAGATACATTTCATTCATTAGTGCACCTCTCCGAAGGAAGCAGTGAACTTTGAGAGGATGTGGTCGTGGGCACCAACTTCAAACAGCGTTTACGGGAACTTCCCTTTGCATGGACGGCCTTCGACAACAAACTTAAATTTTAGCCATGAACCCGCTACAACCATCCGGGCCCCACAGATGCAGTCAAGCTTGAACGCAACAAATGCCGCAGGCATGAATGGAGCTGGTGCCAACAATTACTCCAACCAAATGCCTCTACCAGCTGGATCCTATCTTCATCCAAACCAGCAACAATATTTCCAGCCTGAGCAACAACAGAAAGGCTATTTTCAAAGTACCAACACCAACAGCTACTACAATGGATCGCCTTCTGATGGTTCCTCGTTTGGACAGAACTTACAGCAGCAGCAACATTATCAACAGCCGGTAATGCTGCCTCAAAATGCTATGACTGGAAGCACCTGTAATCAGGTACCAGATTGCGGTGATATGAGTCAACAGCCAACAGTGGAGTACTTGTATGGAGAGGAGGCTCAGAAAGTATTGGAGCAGCTACAAGCATCGCAATTCCAGCAGCAAAATCAATCTCGAAGTCCACCTCAAGTTGCCACTGTCACACCTACGGTGCGCAGTAAGCGAGAGAATCCTCCGATTCCAGCTCAAGCCCCTGGTACTGGTTCTCTCAATGTTGGAGACAACGTTCAAGTTTCAGCTTTTGGAACTGATTTTACAGCAGCGCAGACAGTACCAAGCTGTGTTGGAGCAGGTGACCAATCGCTTGAATCAGCACCCCAAAGTCAACAGGCCGCGGCGGTGGAAGAAAAACCGAAGCCAGTTATGCATCAAATCGTGCTACCTCAACAGCAACCAGACCAGGTAACGTCACCACCACATACTAACATTGTCAATACATGACAGTTGATATATTTTTACGGGATCGGTATAATTAGCCTCAAACTACTGGTCCTCATTTCGAAATCAGTCAACCTCGCCCTTCCACTCAAAGCAAGGGGAAAAAAGGCCAGACGCAGACGTACAAGAAAATGCAAGATTACAACCAATATTATTTTAACTCCTATGAGGCTCCTCCGTATGTCACACCGCAACCAATTCAACCGCGTGTACAGCAGCAACGTCTACAGCAACAACAACAACTTCCGCGACCGTCTAGAAAGCTGAGCAATATGCCCACGTTCCACTTGTGCGGACGTTGCACTAAATGCAAAATGATACAAGGAGATAATTCTAGTTCTGGAAAAAATTCATTCACATTTTCCAAACCGCCACTAGGACCTGTGAGGCCTGCTACTAGTGCTCCCATGGCGCGTCAAATGTCCACCACAATATTCCCACAGTATTGATTTTGTTTTATTAACTCGTGGAGTTGTGTAGCAATGTCAGTAATGAGCTTGAGTGTGAAATAAATTGATTTAATTCAAGATTAAAGCAACTTATTGTCGATATTCTAATTAAGCATGCTTTCAGGTGTGAAATTCGATTTTTCAGGAAAAATATTCGCGTTAATTTTCTAATATATTCCAGTGCTCCGATCCGTGGAATCATCTTTGAATAGCTATGACGCATTTTCCAAATCTGCAAGACAAAAGCTCATGAATTCCATCAGTTGATTGGCAAGGCGGACATAGAAGAAGCCAATTTTGCCTTCTCACCGTAGGCACTTTCTCTCAAGCTCAGCCGGTTGGAAAACTGGCCCAAGTAACTTTCACTTAAAATCTCAATGAAAATAGCGTCGGTAAACTAATTAATTCTCTTTTGTCCTATTTATAGCGAATGACGTACTGCCTCCTCAGAGCAAGGCATTAAAATTCGCTTTCCTCGCTCAGTTCTTTTCTAGCATGTCAGAAGAATTTCTCGGAAGCTCCCCGTCAAGCCTCGTATTGCTGTTTTCCATGCTCGACATTTGTGGCGAGTTGCACAAAGATGGCGTCTCCGATCTGAATTTTGAAGCATACAAATCTCATTTATAACTTTCAGCATAATTTTGAATAGAAACTTGAAACAAAATTGTCTAAATAAATTAGTTTTCAATCGAGGGAATATTATTGCAAGCACTGCAGCCATCATTGAGAGGGGAGGAGATGCTTTGAAGTTAGGAAACGAAGATGTGAGTATGCAATTAATGAAAATGATCTCGTAGAGTGCAACAGAGGTCTTGCGGTTATGCCGCAAGGTGTGAACTTTGGTTAGTATCGGTGGTACAACAACAGAATTTCAAAAGGAGACAACATAACCTACATCTGATCTCAAGGGTGACTTTTTGATTTCCTCAACAAAATTCAATCGGACTTGTACTGAAGGGAACCCCTGGGCATTTACAAACTTGAGGGAACACAGCCTTGCTAGACTTGACGACTTACTGAGTAGGTGGCATTGCGGAGGAAAGCACGCGCGTGATGTTTGATCAATTGCGAGTAATCTGGGTCTACCTGAATGAGAGGGACTCCCTTCCCACCACACTGCCCGCAGGTGATAAGAAGACTATTGGTGAATGATGGAGCGGACTATTGGAGTTGGAAGATGTCCCGAATGATGTCAGATAACCGAAAAACTGATGTTTTTTTGGGGCAAACGGAACTTTTTCAACTGCTCAAGTTTTGGGGTTTCAATGGTCATGAGTGGAATTTAAGCTTCGGGGCAAGAGTACTAACATAGCCCCATTCAAAGTACGTATGCTTCAGGAAAAATGTGGAGAAAGGCGAAGAAAGGTAAAACCAAAGCATTGGACTCTTTTGCGCACGATTTACAGGCCTTTAATGACTGTGAAGATAGCGTAAGGAGGAGCAGAGTACTGAAATCTCAAGTTTCCTGCGGGGACGCAGCTGATTCATGAGGTATGGAAACTTTGAACGGTTTCATTTGAACAATGTAATTTCCTCAATTTCCTCCTTGGGGAGGAATTAAATGCGAAAATCTTCTTTTCATGGGAGATTAGTGGGAAGGCTGTCGTGCAAGTCTACAAGAATCTTCAACTCCTACTGCAGGAGTTGTAGATTCCCCATAGAGGTAAAAAGTCTCTGTCATATTCATCTCCAGCAAACCTTAGCTGGGCCCGACCATATGCAGTGACATTTCTGTAAAGGATGAAGCTTGGAAGGGGTCTATCGATAGTGAGAGCGGTAGCGAGTAAAAGCGGACTTGGCTGAAATAAAGAATAAAACCTTGAAGTCGATGGCTGGCTGCTCTTCATAATGAAGCAATGAGGGAATCAGGAGCAATCATTTCCAAGCTGAATATTTGCAAACAGTGCTACGAAACTCACAAAGCAGGATACGGTCCTTCAGTGGGCTTATTTATAGTTTGATGCAAAAGTAGGAATCATCGTAAGCCCACGTGAGAAACAACGCATTCATGATATCATGCCTGCAAATGAGTACGGTGAGAAGTTCTCACTGAGAGAACTTCTACGCACTGTAGAAGGATATGGTATCCGTGCAGATGACAGGGAATATGGAATTTTGATGAGGGGTATTAAAGAGGTGTCGATGGTCGGTTGGGAGTTGAAATTGATTTCTAAAATATGTGTATAGGATGCAACATGCATAGAGGATCTTTTACAGAGGCGCTAATCTATTTGAATAAGCCTTGAAACTCGATGCCACAAACTCGACACCACTCCTTGAACAAGGAAAGATCAAAAAGTGCAAAGATATTCGGATAATACGGTGCAAGCAAAGTATCCTTTTCCTGAGGGTACTTGAGAAGCAACCTCTGTATGGTTTTCATAACGATTTGGCGTCCCAACGTGACCTACGCCTCTCATATTCGCCCACAGTTCCTCTCCAAATACATCGAGCATTGGAATTCTGTCTGAGCTATGCAATAATAATTCCTACAGTCCCCATCTCACCTGTTGCGATAACTAAATCGTTGGGCTATATAAATAGACGCTCATTTGTGTGCTGAAGTGGTCCTAGTTTCAACTTCACTGATCTGTAGAGTTATTGACAACTACTTGAGTGATCATGCTGATTCAACAGGTCAACATGTCAGTATTACCTACGAAGGCGTCAAATCTGTCAGGGCTGGCCGTCAAGTGCACACTTATAAAATAGGACCCTTCCTTCCAGGACATTGGACAGTCGGACTCCATGACATCAGCACTTTGATGTACACATGGATTGTTCTATTCCTGGTAAGATATTATTGGGAAAGTTAGCACATTTTCCGGTGCATTATTGCTGCTTTTGAATGAAGTTTTCAGGCCAAAGACTCATGTCTACTGGGATGGTCCGGCGTATGATACTTAATCACGTTCGGTGAGTATTATCAGAAAAATGCGGAAAATCAAACTGGCTTAAGTGCTAACGAAGATGGATTTTGGTAAGTTGGCTTATGAAAGCTCCAAGCACACTGTTATCCGCTCTCACACTCACTCGGCGGTTTTATTACATAGGTAGGCTGAACGGGAAGCTGATTCCAATCGCCTGTGGTTCCATTCATTACTCTTGCGTGCACTGGGAATATACTGGAGAGACCGCCCGAGATATTTTCATGTGGCCGGTCTTCATGCAATGGATACATACGTCCCATGGAATCTTTATGAGTCTGAGATGGGTTCGTATGACTTTGGGAACTTGACAAGGGATTTCTTTCCCTCCCTCCATGTCCACAAGCTCCTTCAGATTGCTCAAGAGGAGAATCTGCTCATCGTCATCATCCGTTGTAGTCCCTATATTCGTGCTGCGTTTCAGCTGAGTTGCCAAGGCATGTCATGCACCATGTTGATGCCCTTTAGGAGTGTGGTATGATTATTACACAAGAGTTTCTTCTCTCTTCCTATCAGCAGCGGTTTGTTGAGAGACTCGATTATGAAAGTTCGGAGTGACTACCACAGGTACATTTCTAGATTTGAGGCAAGCTGCTGTCAGCTTTGGTTTCTGATGCGGGATTTGTAATTGGAATTCGCTGGTCCAATCTATTCTGGTAAAGCATATTGTCCTCACTGAAACTATTTTAGCCGCATGCAAACGCACAATTGAGAAGTTGTACGTACATGATGGTAGTCATAATTTACAATGGCTACAAACACGTATGATTGTGTAAGATTGTTGCCTGCACATGCATATCTAGTTAAGGTACGTTTTTATGAGTATTGTGTGTGTATTCTATAGGCAAGAATAAGAGCGATGATGTTGATGGTGTCAGAATCAATGTTTGCTTTAAGTTCTATTTTAACACTCCATTCCAGATAGAGAATTAGTTTGGCGCTTTTGGATCTGAAGGAAGTGAACATCTGGAATGGATAAGGGAGCTTGGAGAACGTACTGGAATCGCGGATTTATTGTTTACATCTGACTCAACTCGTTCGGCTGGGGATAAAAGAGTTACTATTTCTGGAAATTTTCAGACAGCTAATTTTAGGTATGCTCCAACTCTAGGCTAGCAACGTGATAAGCCTTTATCTGTACTGGAAAGTTCCGGTTCCTGGTCAGGTTGACACAGGTTGCATCCCTTCCACCCACGCGTGACGCGAATAGGTCCCTTTTGCTATTAGCAATTATGTTCACGTACACAGGGATCATTAACCTGCTGATTACCGCAATAGCCTTCCCAGTATTTTAAAATAATCGCTGGAATATTCTGGAAACCTTTATTATTGTAATCGATAATAAATTTCGGTTATCTACATATTGAACTAACTCTTTTCCATTAACCTTCACATTCTGTACGGCACCTAATGAATAGGTATGCTGAGGACATTGTGTGAATTTCACATGGTTTATGCAATCAGATTACGAAGGTCTATTGAGTGAATTCGCCTGTCATATAGAGAAATGCCAATTTATCCAGTATCTGTTTTCAGAGTTTAGTGTGGCACGTCTTGGGAAAACTAAAATCCTCCTAGAAAATCCATACGTACCCTATGAGAGTGTGCGGGTGGAACAATATTTGCAATGAACTGACCTTTTGGATCAAGTTCCTTAGGAGCTTCGGTCTCTTCAGCCAGCCTTGGTGTCAATGGAACAACTGCGGATTGAGAGTACGAGGGGTCAGAGCATTGGCCTTCTTGTTTACCACAAGTAGGATCTTGTTTGGAGAAATAATAAGTAGCTGAATGTAAGTAGGCGTGGAGAGATAAGCTGAGTGTGAGAAAGCGATAAAATGAGTTGAGATTTCTACTATTTCTTCGAATAAAACGACCGCTTTCGTACCCCCATATGTCCGATGGTATGATTAAAGAGGATGTAGAGAGATCTGAGGTAGGCTTGGGGGCACGTTTGGAGTATTATTATTATTGAAACAGTTGAAGGGCATGATAATGATCAAAGTTTTTTATTTACGTAACCACAGATTACAGATTGAAAGAGAGGTCACAGTACTACTTGATGGGGAATGGTAGAATTAGAGTAAGACTAACAGCAGTTCTGAGCTTGCGAGTTTCGGCCACCAGACTGCTGAGTAAGAATTTATTTCTTTGAACATACGGAGCGTACAAAGGTTAATTTTGTCGAAAGGAGTGATGTTAGGACGAAGTAACTAGGAAATGTAAATCGGTGCGCCAACTATTGCGCCAACTATTGCGCCTTGTTTCTCGTTCAGTAAATGAATCACACTCTACAGTAGGATGCTAATGATGATGGAAGGGACTGAACATTGGACTTGCTGGTAAAAAAAAATTGGGGACGTGTAAACTTCGGCGGTCCAAATGTATTCGAGCCTTTTGTGTAACAGAAAGAACTGTTTAACCAAAGCATTTACCTTAATCAAACTCAAGTCGAGGACTGGGAAATCATTGCATTGGAATTTGAAGGTGGAACGGTTCTGCAGGTGTGTGCTTCTGATTTTCTTTGCTATTAATTTACATCTACCTACCATCGCTTCGGCTCAACTCAAGACAAACCACAATGTCCTTTGCCCTTTCTTCAGGTCATTTACTCTGTCGTGTGTCTCTTTCTCTCGTAAATAAATTTTTATTCTCTCTTCCTTCCTCCTTTTCCCCTTCACTCAGCCTCACCGGTTTCGTCCCACTGGAACAGCCAGGAACGACACTCTCTGGGACTATTCTGGTTCAATTCTCCTTCCAAATTGCTTCACAGCCTCAAGACACCTTTTTAGACATGTCCGCTTGGAAGGAAGTTTTCATCAGTATCTTCAATTTTGGACGCTCAGGCAGTCGACCGTGTGGGCTGAAGAAAAACCATCCCTGTGGCGGCCGCTTTTTGCACACACCATAACGAACACTACTGTCAGTTTTCTCTTTTCTCGCACACGCATCTCTTCTTCCCACATTTTATTCCGTATGGAATTGAGTTTCCTTGCATTATTGTAATCGAACTATGTGTCTAATCTCAGATTTATATTCACTTCTATTCATGCAAATTAATATTTTTCATCAATATAATGACATATACAGCAGTGGAAGAGATTGCCTGTACTGATATTGTAGACTTATTCGAACCACCTTCGGGGATATAGTGCATGCTCCAATGCCAGCGTTCAGCCCCCCGAAATAAACCTGTAATTTATGGCGTATTAATGAGTTACAATTACAGTAATCGCACGTACATATGGGCAACATGCCGCTAGCGATAGGATCTAAAGCACGCGATGAAAGGATTTGACAGGTGTTTCCATGTGTCAAATTCCATTCTTCACGGTGATTATGAAGCCTGTTGATTTCTTCTGTATGTGTGGGGTAGCAATAGATTGCTGACTGCTAAATCCGATACCTGCGACGCGGCATGCTTCCATTACAGCAAAGGTCCAGCAAAGCTGATAAGAGTAAAAATAACAAACTGATTAGAAAAAACCAGCCACAAAAAGCGATTTTCAACAGTCACTACGAACTTTATGTGTAAGCGCACATATTAATAATTATTGTGCTAATGTGGGGATGTGTGAGCGCTATGCATAGGATGCGTTTGTGTGCGGCGTGTCTTGCATACTGAAAAGCATATTGCGCAGTGTTACTGTTGTGTGCAGAGAAAAAAGGATGTGAGTCAAGTATATATAGTTGGTAGATTCCCTCCTCATGAGTTGAGCTGAGAAGCATTGGAAGCGGAGTAAGAGGAAGGGGAAAATAGTGGAGAAAGTAGTGCAATAGTTACTGGTATATATAGTAGTACTGACCGAGTGAGTAGTTATGCTAGAGATGGAGAGAAAGTGGGAAGACGAGAAAGAGAGTGAGGAGAAGAGTCGAGGTGTGTGTGTGTCAGAGAGCCAAAGAGAGAGAGGAGGACTGTGAGGATATGGCACAACTGACTGAGGAAAATCCCACGAAGGAATGGAATGGAATAGTCGGAAAATTCGGAGAATCTTTTGCGCATAAATCGATTTTCAAGCTTGAGACTCGGCTGCTCGACTCCTTTCTCAGTGTAATAGCAACTCTCTCCAGCCTACCTTCGGATGCTACACAGCAGCAGCACCATCATCATCAGAGAGCCATATACTAGACCAGTACCAGCAGAATACCACACTACCATCGTTTTTCCGAAAAATTCCCCCTGTAAACCTACTTCCAATATCACACTTTCACCTTGCTCTTCTCTCGCTCCTCCAGTTCTCTGGATATTTACAGTACTTGCAAAATTGAAGAGGAGCCGAAATTGTGATTTTTTTCCAAGTGTGAGCATGGTGTGTGTTTGTGTGTGAATAATTGAATACAGCGTATCTCTGGAATTGCAGTGTGTTTAATAGTGTGAAATATATATTCAAGCAACAGTCTTGTGTGGACGTTGATTTGACTGACTTTAGTAATTTAACCTCCAGCTCGTCTGGAATCAGTTGAGTTTGAAATAAGAATAATACGAAAAATTGTACATATTTATGAGGGAATTATGCTGGATCAACAGTGGCTTTATTACTTAGGGTGAAATACTTAGGGTGAAATTACTTTGAAACATTACGCTGTTTTTTTGTCAGATTGTACAAAGATAATTATAAAGCTGAAGCTGAATTTCCAATGTGACTTTCTGGCTTTAGTGAATCAATGATAATTTTCTTGGTCATTTCACTAGACAAAAATATTGAAAATTTCTCTGTACACACCAAGCGGCAGGGGTTGAAGAAGACGTCGCAAGAACATAATAAAATTTTTCGCACCGGTAGAGAAGTGATACAAGAATGAGGAGCATTGGACCATTTCACGGTTCTTGAATAACTTCTGTAAGCTCACTGTGCACATCTGCATCAGTCTAGTTAAATGCGGACTTGGATTGTTGGGGACAAAATGTAATTTTCTGTGAGAATTATAGTGTGACATTAAAAAGACGCAGGCGCTTGGAAAATCAGCAATATGTGAAAGGACAGTTAGGGTAATTTGGCATGAGAAAGCCCAACCCTATTTACTTTTCGAGACAATCGAAAGTAAGGACTGAATTTCATCTTACTTCCTCTAGTGTCATAATGCCACTCTTTACATAAATTACAGAAATCCAGGATGTACCTTAGCGAAATTGTCATGTGGCAAGTTCGTGAAGAAATGGTAGATAAGTTTGTGTAGTTCTCAAAGGAGGCTATCAACGCAACGATTAAAAACCTTTCAGGTCCTTTACCCAGTTATGCCAAATAAGATGCGATGCGAAGATCAAGCAAGGGGTTTTGAGCGTTGGAAAGAATCTTTCCAACAGAGTTACTAGGACGACAAATGATCGAGGATGTTGCTTTTATAGGCCAATTCACCTCCATGGAGGATGTCGATAGAACACACGAAGAACAGAATCTCCCCGGCCCTTTCTGTGTTTCTACTTCTCATATTAAAAGTTCAACTGTTTTTTTTTTACAGTAATAAATATTATACAGGCAAATATTGCTAAGAACGAGATCTTATAGCCCTATAGTTTTTGTGAAGTAAAGGGAAACGATGGTCATAAGACTGACATTTTTCTCATGTAAAGAATGATGATAAAAAAACATTCACTCTACTGCCAAAATGCTCACAATTTTTTCTGAAGTATAAAACGCTATGTGGACGGAACTTTATATTTGCCACTGAAAATCGTTTAGTGCAGGAGGATAGGAGGGAAAGGAAGATTGCATTTTCCCTTTCAAGGCAAAATGTGAAGAAGAGGAAGAAATCACACAGTGAATGTTTACTATGTACACACGGAAACTTAATTATTGGTTCCATTTATTTGCTTTTTAGGACGGAAAATTTATTGTGACAGAAAGGAAGAAAGAGGAGGAGGTTGGAAAGACTATTGAGCAGGTCTGGCTATATGAAAGAAGAAGAAGGGGAAGAAAACGAGGGACAACGGGACTACAGAAAGCACATAAGAACATTGAAGTCGAAGAAGTGAAGGACAACGGGGGAGGGAAATTTGGTGAAAAGATGGAAATTGGATTGTTAGCAGAGCCCTTTGACGGGTTTCGTTTCACTATTACTGCCTTCCTGTTGATGGTAGAGCAAAATGAGGATGCTCCTTACCATTCTTCCTCCCGCCGCTTCAACAACACAACAGCATGCATCCGTTGTTGGACAGCGAATGTTTAATTCCTAGCACGTCCTAGGTGTTCAGTTTGCTTTCTATTAGATGGAGGATTCGATGAAGCGAAAAGTTGAGCCGAAACAACTCAACAGCTTCATTGCAGACCTTTTGCACGTTTGATTTTAAGGCCCGACAGCCCATCGGTCCCTTTGTGCAGCATTCTTACCACAACAATTTTTATCTTCTGAACTGGACATGTGGATATGAGCGTGGTGATTCTTCCGTCTACTACAACTCAGTAGGTGTCTATGTCCTCCTGTGTCCTTTAAAGCTTACAAAACAGTGCGGGAAACCCCTTGAGAAAGACATTGGGTTTGTAATAGCTACGGGGTGAGTTATTTCATAATGATAATAATTTTCTCCCTGTGGTCTGCCTTCCTATTCATTGACGTCAACTGTGACAGTGTGAGTACATGTGCTACGAAAGTTTAAAGGAACGGTCGGCTTGTTGTTTCCGATGGTGGTGATTGAGAGCGGTGTGTAGAAATGTGCTTGAATATCTCGTCGTTATCCCTGGGCTGGCCGAAGAAAAGGAATATGTGGAGGAGGGAAGAATAAGAATATTTGTGGGAGAGTAACTTAATTCAGTCTTGTGTGGAAAGTGTGCAAGGGTTTGGGAGGATCAAGGTGGGACGAAGACGACGACGGGCTGGGTTTGAAAAGTCGGGAATAAATTGAGGCCCGTGAGGATTATCCCTTTGCGCCACTATACCTCAAGCCCCCTCCCCATCCCCTACTTCGATCGTAGCATGAAAAGTGTTTGTGTCAGAGAGCAATTACGATTATCATTACAAGTCTGGGAAATGTGATGCTAAGGGGATGTAAATGGAAAAGAAAATATGTGTGATATCATGTGAGTAATGGATGGAACAGGTGTGGGCTTCTTTTCACCAACGTCTTCAGTTTCCCAAGCACTTCTTCTAAGTTCTCTTGTGCGGAAGAAAAAGTTTAAATTGAAGACGAAACAGTTTTTGAAGACGACGGAGGCTACTGAAGCACGAAACCTTGAAGCAACTTTGACTACTGGTCTCCCTTTGAATAAGACATTTCAATCCACTAAGGTTTCCTTTCCCTCTCTGTCTTTACTCTTGTGGTATGCGAGCCGTTTTTGGAAAGGGGAAGAAAAACAAGACTTGACGGAAGACTCTTCTTGCTTGTCGTCGTCCTCGTCGTTTTGTTTACCCAACTATGTTGCTCCTATTCTTGTGCAAGGTGTACAGAGAAGTGGTGATGCTAGTGTAGGGCTTCTTGTTGTGTTCAATAAATTTTTTACTCAGCCTCCCGGACTTGAAGTACTCTACAAGAGGAGGTTTAATGAGAAGCTTGAACTCATAATAATCATAATAGTAATAGAAGCGCCGCTGTGTACTACACCGACAAAGGAGCCTGTGTTCTTTGTCCATTTCCTCCACAACGTCGTCGTCGTCGCCATCATCATCATCCTTGGTCACTGCTGAGTGGAGAGAATTATGTCCGGGAAACGACCAGTCTTTTCTCTTGGAGGTCGTAAATTGGTCGGCTCAGTTGGTAGTGGCGAGCGGATAGTCAAGTACACAACTGGTCATCATCAAGGTGACAAGGATGATGATCTCGAAGATATTGCCATCGTGTCCAATGCGGATATGGGCGAAGTTACCTACGGGGCAGGCCAAGTTTCCAACTACATTCAGAGCAATGGACCTCGTGTCGTTCCAGGTTTCACAATTACTCTTACTTTCCTTCTATTGTATCACTCATGTCTTCCAAAAGTTTTCACTCAGCTTTCCAATATGTTAAACCCTAATTGGTTTGGTTTGATACATAATTCCACAGAAGCATTATTACACGAAGAACTACAAGTATATCACATAATATTTGTCTGTCTCACATTTTTAGTCAATCTTTATTATTGAAATTCACAATTTAGAACATTACCACAGGAACGTAAGGAATATCAAACCTTGAAGGTACCTGTATACACACGACGGCATCTACACTACTGGAGACCTCAGACGACCGCAGCGCTCATTTCTCTTTTATATCCCTCAAACGTAATTAACTTTGGTTCAGTCAACTCATTATTTTAGTATTCACGCTGAGCTTTGGCTCATTTCATTTTACTGCCCTGGAATCTCCGTGCACACAAATTTCCTCCCACCAAATTCACACCATGAGCAAAATAGCCCTGTCTCTCCTACACGTGTTCTTCCATATATGAACCCATAGATGAACGCAGACACATTACTTTCTCTCTCGGCTTCTTCCATCAGTTGCTACACACCAGTACATAATCATTTCCGACTCAATTATTTATGCATTTGCCCTCATACCGGAGTTTCCATGAATTTTGACTGACAAACTGAAGTAGATGCAGGCTTGAATATCGTGCGAAAGCCAGCGAAATTGGGATTTTTAATGTTTTGGGGAAGAGGGGGCAATATTACAGAAAGAGACAGAGATGATGTGGATTTGGGAGATACTTAGACGAGAACAGCATGAGAAAGAGACAGCTTAAGTTTGTTGTATGGAAGATAAATATTGTGGCAGACATATTGGATTACAGTTTGTAAGTTGTATAGTGCAGAGAGAGAGGGATGAAACTCAATGCTTTGCTCGGCTTAACTTGAACCATCTTTTTTGAGTTCTATATAGAAGAATAGGTTGTTGAGATGAGGGCTACTGATAGAAAAACGGCACTACTAGCTTCCATCCTTCAGAGGGATCCCTCACTTTCAGGTAAATAATCTGATAATCAGGAGTACTCCCGATATTCATACTATTTCTGTACTCCTTGTGTGTCTTGATCCTTCAGGCTTAGGATTGCATTTGAAAAAGCCACATACCTAGCTCACATTACTTACATCACGTAAATGATTGCTTGTAGCTCAATGTATACTAATTTGACATTGAATCCACGTGGAAATCTATCTACAGCAGCAACGCTTACACATAATGGCTGCACAATAAACACCTGTTTCAAGTCCTTCCTCTTTTAATTCATGCATTCAAGGACTGTAAGAAACATTTTCTCATTTAAATCAGTTTTAAAAGGAGGATCCCATTTTTCGCTGCCTTTCTCCAGCGAGAACCAAGTGACAAAGAAAGTTAAAAATTGGTGTCTGTTTTATGTTTTGGATCTGATGAAGCCTAGAGCATTTTAGGAAAAAGTCAGAACGATAAAAAAGAGGGATATAAAGCTTTGCTATGAGAACACATATCAGATACATATATTAAGGATTACGACGGATGTCATAATGGCTTCGGCGTATGCATGAGACATGAAACCTTTCTTCCACTGGGCCTCCTCCTACTCTAATCATATGACGCGTATAACTAATACTCTTGTCGTCTGCTCGTCATCATATGAACAAGAACTTGTGCACGCCTTTTAAATGCTAACTCATAGTCTGTTCCATGTCCACGGACATCTATCACTGTGTAGGGCTTTTGTGCGTCTACGTAATAGTATGAGCTGCGGTAAAATTATCATTCGGATTGACGTTAGTGAAAGGAGGAAGAACTAGATGCTTATAGTCTGGCCGTATAAAATCTATATACATGGAGAGCGAAAGAGAAAGAGACGACGGGTGAAATATTTGGACTTAAATGCCTCCTGTTTTTGACTGCCAAATAAGAGTTGGTATGTATGAGGGAGACAGATTAGAGGAATAAATTTCATAGCCAGCTATGCATACGAAATACGAATGAATGTGATTTTTTCTTCCTTCATCCCTCGTCCAATATGAATATCCTCATGTATCCGACAAATCCCAAGGCCGACTTCCGTTTATAAAGCTCATCCTCTCTTTTTTTTGGCCTCAGAAAAGAACTCATTCCATTGAGAGAGCAAGAGAGAAATAAAGAGCGAGTGAGAGGGAATAGAAAAGGAGACCAAAGAGCTGTGTAGTTTTCTTACTTGTGTATGTCTATATATATTTACAGTCCTTTAACACGTTGTCCTTAAGGCTAGTGTGAGGCACAATAATATTACCACATCGAATCCAATGCTACTCCAGCCCAAAGTCTATGCTCTCAGATGGTAGAATGAGTGTGTGTTTCGGAATGTGCGGGCCGTCGTTGTAACGAACTTATATTGATCCTCCTCTCGTTCACGCACACATGTAAACTTGCAGACAAGATTCCTTTCTATTCAAACACCCACACTCAGAGATGTATAAGTACGCAGTATACATTCTGGCCTACACAATTCCTGTCTTTTTTCATCCCCTAGTCCTTTCACTTCTGCCATGACAACATACATTACTTTTCCAAACTTTTCTCCTCTCTATAAACTTCCTGCGTGTTGTATTTTCTCTGGTCCTCCTGTCCTAAAGCTTTCACGCCATTTAATTCGCTTAATAAACTACAACCATTAAGTCTAGATGGGGTTTCACACGGTACAATGCAAAGGATTCTCCAACTTTCACCACACATTAGGTGTGCAACACCATCTTGTCTAAACGCACTTGTCTAAGGGCTCTTGTTATAAAGAATGTGACGTGGGTTTTGAAAACTGTGATGACCCGCACATTAGAAAAGTTTAAGGAGGATTATAATCAGGGAAAAAATTTTCATGCAGAACTGCGAGTCTAATAACGTGCGTCTATCTATGTTCGGCAGTTCTCATAGTTTCTCGTTGTAAGTACATAGGTTGATTTCAGTTAGGTGATCTGTAGACCTAATTCAAGGATGATTGGGTGAAAGGAATAAGAGAGAGAGTAGTTATTGTGGAGCCAGTGTGTATAAAATAACACTGATGGCTGGTATGGATAGAAGAAAAGAGTGGGAGACAAGCCCTCGTGTGAGTATAGTATATGCTGTGGTAATAAGAATGCCCATCAGCACTACATGTACAAGGCTTTTGTGAGGAGGGGAAAAATCAAGACAAATTGGATGTATCCAATAATGCTGCCGACAAGCGGAGTATGAGAAGGAGGAGGGGAATTCGGTGCTATTCATGAATGACACAAGCTTACACTGATCTATCCCTGATGGAAGCCTATTTCGATAAAAATATCAGCGGGCTAAATTGGAAAATAAAATTCAATGACGTACACACCGCGGAGGAAGGAAAGAACTTGGTTCTGGCTGTGGTGAATCAAATCACACACACACACACATTGGAGGGTATTACGCACACGTCTTCATCCTCCATATATATTTTGACACAGTGAGTGGCTGTCAGTTGGAAAATCTAATACTACACAACTACTAGCCTTTGAAGAAAAAAATATCGAGAGGAACTGATGGTATAAGGGAAGACGGGGTAGGGTATTTTTCTCTCTTGATATCACTACAGCCGGCCTCTCTGGCGGTATCCAATTTTTTTCTCATTATCTACCATCTCCTTCCCCCTCCTTACCTACATGACAGAGACGGGTGATTGATAAAATTGACATTTTGCTTGAAACTGAAATGGAATTTCAGATTAATTTTCCCTAATTTTGAACATCCTTTTTAGCCAGAGAAGTACGCATTCACGGCGTTTTCTTCTAACTTACTTGGATACTGTTTGTTCCATGTGCACATGTCGACTGGCACAATTACAACTCCAAGTTGACTTAACGATTCGGGTCTTTTTTCCTCAGTCAATCTTATTCTACGAGTCTCCTTTCCAAATAGATAATTTTTCTTCTCGTCCTTCTCCTTCCTTCGCATCCTGCTCCTACTTTCAGCTATAGCTGCGTGCTGCTACTGGGGCCGGCATTCCTTGAGGGATCTTTTTATCTTCGTTTAGAACGTGTATCATTATATATATATCCAATTTAGTAGGGACAAAGGTAATTAAAGGCGGAGTAATTAATAGCATAGGAAAGTGTGGAAATTCAAGTGCTCATACCTCCTGTGAAGAAAAGGCATGTACAAACTATATGGCGGGGTAGTTTTCTTAGTAGTAATGCAATTAAGCGAGGATTTTATTCATTTATTTCCCTTCGGTGGTGATGGCAGTGGGGAACTCCGGGTGTTTTCATCTGTTTGTCCAATAATTAACAACTCTTCTCCCTCGTCCTCGCACACTCTCTCTCACTAACCCAACGAAGCTCTAGGATTGTTACAGAGTAAACTTTTGTTTGTAATTAGCCAAAAGGCAAGACGGCATAGCTTTCCTATGTTGCACATAGAGCAAAACATACACTTGACTTCGTCTCCGCTTGATCACTTGAGTATTTATTCCGTCAGATTTATCTCGTTTTACTTTCATCCAGGTCTTGCAACATCGCGTGAAATCCTTGAAATATCCGGTACAATTGTAAGGCAACGCTCTAAGCATGCTCCCTACGACTGAAGATAGTGGAGAATGTATAAATTTATTTATAACGTATGGTGAGCAGGGCAAAATTATTTTCGCAGAGAGACAGCGCACTCAATGGAGCTTGCATACTATGGCAGATTGGAGTTAACGGCCAGTGGGCTGGATACGTATCCGTCGGCTTTCTTCCGATTAGGCCTTTTAGCACTAATTTGATTTCTCTCTCTACGCTCCTCTCCATTAATTTACATGGTCCTCCTCCTAGATGCTATGTATGTAACTCGGGCCTACAGAATGTGATTAGGAATCAAATTAAAAAGAAGCCGCATGCAGAGTGTAGAGCTAATGTGAACACGACTGACAATATTTTTAATCAGTCCTGCTCTCGATAATCTTGATACGACACTTAAAAGTGACACGTTAAGTAATTATTCGCATTATTTAATGATACTATCAATTTATGCCGCCAATGATCTTCTGTATAAGCGGGAGAGTCGACGACACTAAGAATTTCATACGTGAAGCGAAACTCGCATTCGATCGATTTACCTCCTCCCTCTCTGTGTAGCAGGTACATATTATTTCATAATCCCATCACCCAGCTCTAAGCCGCTTGTAATGTCTTGCACGTTCCCAGAATGAGACTCAAAGCTCATATTAGATCCGACGTGCATTATACTTTGGCTTCTAGTAGTTGGTGGTGGTCAACTGTAATAATGAAAAGAGGAGATTTATGTATTTATTTCTTTAGTTGATGCGATGATTTGAAGCTTTTACCCTGAGCTCGGACAAATACTTCGCCATTTTCATCATATTTTCTGCTGCCTGTGAGCAAAATTCATAGTTTCAGATTGCTCAACATCAGCAGTCTGAGAAGTAGTTGTACAAAAAGAATGACACAGGCTAAATTCGACTCTGGATTATCAGCAGGATCCTGCAATCAGAAACACATGAGTGAATACTGTTGAAAATTAACTGGAAAATACTTGTGTTCGCCCTAGAGAAGTTATTACGTTAGTAGCAATTTTATCTCCTATTTTTCCAGCTTCTCTCAAGATATTGAGCGAAGTGCTTGGTAAAAACAAGCACACACACAATCTGCTCTATTAGGTTGATCATCACTTACAGAAGACTTGGTGGAAAATAGCTTGGAAAAGCTTGTCGTTATCATTGCAAACTAATCATAATCATGACTCACTCGAATCTGACTTGCAAATCATTCCCAATATTCCAAACTCCAGCAATAATGGCCTTATATGCTAGTATAGAAAAAGGATCGGAAGATCCAAGCTCTGTCTCCACCTCCCCACCCGTATTTTACCAATGTGAGCAAAATACTGACTCAGTATTCTATCTGACAACGTGAGTCAAAGCTCAGCCGACTGAATTCTTAGAGCAATCCCCCTGTATGAGGGGGATCGATAAATGCAGAACTATTGACTTATGTAAATGAGGAAGGAGAGTGGGAGAGTAGAAAATCCTTGAGTATAGAGAAAAATCTTGGAGTTCTTGAAACATACTTAGAATCTTCAATGTACTTGAAGAGGTTGAGGCAAACATTCTTCTCCTTATATATATATTCTGTGAGGAAGAAGATGAAGATGGCGACGTCAACGGTAAAAAGATCTCCATGAGATGTTCAGGTTCATAAAAGAGGTTGAAATTCGGCTGGTGAAAGAGAAGTCAGAAAAAAAAACTCCCACTTTGGATATGTCATCCAAATGAATATAAGAACTATACAATTTATACATACATGGAGAAAGACATAGCTTGCACACATAGAGAATACATTATGTCCCGAAAAAGTCCGTTTGAAAATATGGTGGACATTTTTGGCACACTCTTTTCATATTCAAACACCTTGTTCACTTCTATGATAGGCGACCTAACTTTTCTTCTCGTCTACTTTCACAACTTTTTTTTCTTGTTTGGCAAAAGTCCCTGCTCTTTTTTTGCAATCCAGCCCGAATGTCATACGTGGTTTTCACTTCGTTGACATCACGCTTTCCACTTACTCGTTCTCTAACTCCTGGAGTCTCAAAAATGGCTCTTTTGCAACTCCCCCGAAAGGGTTCCAACGCACGTGCACCATGTCAACCCGTTTTTCTCATTTCCCAAGCCATTGCCTTTTAGCGTAGTACATAAAAAAATAAAATACTGGAGTACTTAAAAAGTGCTACAAAGGAAACAAACTGTGACAATCTGCTGCATTTTTTTTGTAATCATATTACGACTGCGCTTAATTATTTTTAAAATCTATTGACATTAGAACTTGTGCTTGAAATTACTAAACGGATTCTCTGCCGGCAGTAGAATATTCCATGTGTATTACTAGGAGAAAAGAAGTCACGTTGTTCAGGTGCCATGAAATTTGAGGACCAGGATGTGTAGGCGAAAGGTTCCAAAGGAAAATATAAGTAGAACATGGATTCGGCATCAGCTTTAAAGTCATCACATAAAATAGATGTTTAAATTTTTAATTGCCTTACAAGGGAATGAGCTTTGTTGAGGCTGTGCAGTCAGTCAGTAAGGTCGATGCGGTCAGATGAAACTGTACCGTCAGAAGAGACACTCACGAGCATATTCCTTAAAACCGAAATTGCCATCAGATGCATACTTTGCTCATCTATAGAAATTTACATATATTTGTCTACCTTATAACCAAATTTTGGTATTTTAATTGCAAATTCTGACATTCCACAGAAACTAGAAAAAATGGCGTCGTCCGTCACACCCTGCTGTCAATGAGTTCTGTAAAGTGTGCGAATAAAAGAATTGCATGCATGCACAGAACATAATTCAGGAGTGAGTGGGAGGTTGCCTACGTAATATTTCTCTCTTCTCACGCGGAAAAGAATAGACGGTCAAAGATAATAATAGAGACGAAAGTGGGAAAAGAAGTAGGTTACTTTGAAAGGAGCAGGTTGAAACTGTTGTATATACTTCTAAAATGCTCATATATATGCTATTGAGATGTAAAGCTTTTGCGTAGCCAAGAATTCTCTCTTGCTCCTGTACCGTGAAAATGTTAAAGAACAAGTTGGTCTGAAGATTTTCTACAAGGATTTGAGTCTTGAGAACGACTTTTCCCTTCAAGATGAGAAGATCAAGAGGAGGCGGAGGATGAAGTCGACGGCGAAAAATGATGATTGCCCTACCATGAGTTGACACAGAAGACAGAAGGAACTGTGACTGACGCTGTTGTTGCTGGCAGTTCCAAGCTTTTCATCCACCCTTATTGTTAAGTAAAAGAGAAGGAGGGACTTGCCGGCATCCTTCTGGCCTCCAGGCGTCAATGTATTCCCACTACCACTTGACGGAGACATATAAATAAGTAATGAATCAGGGAGTTGAGATCAGTGCTCACATATGTAAAGTGTGGCTGGAAGGGAGCGAGTCCTGTCAACGTCAGGAAAAAGTTTTTGTTGGCTTATACAACGAGTAGACACTGATGTCTACACAGAAGGAACAAATCGTTCCTTTCTTTCCTCCTTAATTCTCCGAGAAATTTATATTGTGCCCATACTTTTCAACTAATTTTGAGCAAACTTTTTCCCCTTCCCTTCCTCCAATACTGCTATTCTACCAACGTAACAGCACGAAGAGCAAAGTAAACCTCCTCTCTCTCACTCTGTCTCTCTCTGTCCTTTTCCTCATTGTCATCTTCTCGCTTTCCTTTCTTCTCTGTAAGGTCGTTGTCTAGTGAAACTTTGCGAGAAGCCTCAGTCAGGAGTATCAGTACATAGTCGTAGTTATTAAGTGGAAACTTTGGCGTAACAAGTGTCTGTTCGTATTGATGGAGGACATTCTTTTCCTTTGCTAGCTATAAATAACTTTCTAACCTTCTGTTTTATAGCTTGCGATCAGTTGCCTGTCTATGTGTATCCCATCCAAGTTGGATGAACGCGCAGGTTTCCATGCTCCTCTTACCTTTCTTTCCATTCCTTGCCCCTTTTCACATGGTGAAGACATGAGTTGTGGAAGTAGTGTAGTCTAAACCTTGTAAATTTCTAACATGATCTCTTTATGTGAATCTTACAGGGATAATTACGAGCGGAGGAAGTCGCGTCGGTCCACCACCGAGTACTGTAGGAACGGTCAGTGAAAGACTTCAGACAGGAAACCCTTGTGCAGTAGGAGGAAGTCCAATTATAGGTAACTTAATAGCCTGTAATTTCCAATCTCTCTCTCTCAGCCTCGCTAATGGTTTGATTTACAATCCCTTACGATACCGCTCCGGATACATGGATAGTCGTAGAACTTGACAGTCTAATGAGAGTGTAGACATCGGAGAAGATTTAATAGAGAACTTGAGTCAAGACGATGTTGTGAAGCACAAGTTGATTTTGTGGGAGCGGTAGAGAGTATAGTAAACCAAGTAAAAGAAGACGAATAGCTTCCTAACCATTTTCCAGACTCACTCCGTTGAACACTTTTCGGCTCAAAACTCCATTGACCTCTCTGAGGTAGTGATGCGGGAATAGCAATTTTCAACGTTGAAAGAAACGAAGAAGCCGTCAAATTCTTCCCGACTTCGTTTCGAACAAATGAAATTATAGGAACATGATATAAGTTGGTCTATTTATCACAGCATGAAAGTGCTCAGTTAATGTATTGAAACTGAGCATTATGCTCTATGTTTGTTTCTGTTTGAGTAATGGTGAGGTAGTTTCTTTCTGGCTCGTTTTTCTCAAGTTACGTGTAACAAATTTTGTGAGGCCGAGGAATAGTGAAAGTTTTAAGATGAACGATAGGAGTTATCAGCCTTGACTGAAGAACAGGCGAATGAGTACGGGTGCGATCCATAACCAAAATGATCAATTTTATTTTTTTTGTTCAAGTTATATACCGCAAGGGAAGTAAGAGGGTCAGTTAACGCATCAGTAGCTTCCATTATTGTACAAGTCTACGACTATAATTGAGAGTTTGGCCTATGAGCTTGAAATTTGTTTGCATCAGCTCGTTAACAGACTCTTTGAGACTTGATGGGTTTTTGTGTGCAGAGAGAAAAGGGGTAGCAAGTGTGTGTACGTATGTGCTCCAAAATAGGAAATGAGGGTTCATGCGGGGGATAATGGTTGGACCCGCAGACAGAATCTGTTGGAATTTACGAGTCGAAAGACAACGCCATTGAGTAGGATCCATTTTATGATAGCCTTTAATTTCAACATTATTCCCTAGCAACATCCCTCCGTTTCATTTTCAAAGCTAAAACAACGCCATTTGATATCTCCTCCTGAAATCTAATCCTCATTTACTGTATTCTTGTTTCCAGCAAATGTACACGGCTTTCTCATCCCCAAACCCTTTTTACTCTTCCATTATCCCCTCAGTCTCTCTCTCTCTCTCTCTCTCTCTCTCTCTTGATACTAGAAGTGGAGGCACCCTTATAGCAAAGAGGAAAGATGTTTATATGTAAACACACAACGCTACAAAATAATAATGGAGCTAAAATAATCTATGCGACTCCGACTTAATAAGACTAGCGAAACGTTGCCCAGGGTTTGTTGCTACAATAAAATGCAATAACAGTAGAGATAGAATGTGCGGGAGCAATTTAGCCGTTCCTGTTTCCATATAGAAGGAGAGAAATTATTGGATTTTCCGTCCATCTCTCGGTTGTCTGAGTGACATTGCCACAGGAAAGTTGCTGGCACGATTTGTGGCAGCAGTCCTAGTCTGATTATCTCAAAAGAAAAGGTTGCTAAGAACAAGCTATCGATTTCTCCAGCAAAACATTTTATCGTTGTATGAAATACGATATCATTTTTGTCAAGGCTCGAATTTTAGGTTTACCAACTTGATTTCCAGTTCCTCAAGTTTTGTAGCTACTTGTGGGGTTTTCTAAATTATTAGGAGCTTAAGAATTATCTTTTCAGTGTTTTTCAGTTATATTTAGCCTTGCCTCGCAGTTGAACCAAGAATATAGGTATGCGCCTGACACTGCTTAAGCTGTTCGTATGAGCTATGCTGACGATTTGCATAGTGGAATCGTGCATACAGTTTGGTAGATGCTATGTCACATACACTTTGCACAAGTTTCACGGCATGGAAAGGACTTGAAACAAGATGGGGAAAATTTTTAGGACAAAAGAGATGTCAAGCTCCTGTTTTATCTTTTCCTTTGGAAATATTAATGACTTTTGGCTGTCTCAAAAGGGAGATCACAAGGGATCTAGTGTGCGACTCTATGCGATGAGGGTGATAGTATAACGATAGAGTAGATTCGTCCTCAGCTCTTGGAGGTATTCATTACTGCTACATTAATACTACTATTATCATTATCATTAGTATTCCATGTGTTTGCAAAACATAAAATTTGTGCGACAAGTTTAATTTGACAGCCCGCTCAGTTTCATTGTCTCTGTCCGTGAGTTGGTACAAATTGGTGTGTTGATTGAAAATGTTACTTTGTTAATGGAGGGTGATGTCATGATGATACTCTATGGAGTTGGAGGAAGACAATAAGGGCTGCCATAATGTTAGATCGTCAGTTAACCTCATTATGTCTGAAATGTTTTCAGGGGGAGGTGGTGGGAATGGTGGAGGTGTGCCCCTGCTGTCAGAGGCCAGCTCGAGTGGACCAGCCTACCTAAGTGGACGCGGAGCTCTGACTAGAGGATCTCTCTGCAGCAGTCGCACCACAAAATCTGCCTCTAAACAAAGCCTACTTGACCTCGTTGGGAATCGTCTTGGTGTTGCGGGTGGGATTTCACTCGGGGTGAGTTATAGCAATTACAATCTCGTTTGTCTCCTAGTCTGCCACTCTTCATCCACTTTCAAGTATGCGGGTTATTAGCCGGGACACGATTATTAAATTAAATCGCCAGGTTTTCCTAATTGTGTATATTACATGGCAGGGACTTTCATTTGTATACAACAACTTACTGCACGATACTATGATAAGATAAAGAAGATGAATAACTACGAGGAATGTAGCGCGCGGGGGCTTTTAAGAAATATGTGCGAGGTACACAATAATGTATCAGCAAGAGGGCGAAAGTATGATAGAAGGTCGTAACGTTGCCGTACTATGTGTGTTCCTGTCAAATTTATGACTACACTCTTGGTTGCTTATGAACGAGCGCATAAAATGTGTAGTTAGCATCCCACAAACGTTACATGAAAACTATGCATTGTGTGTGAGGGCGTTGGTGGTGGCAGTGAGTAGGAAATTGCATTAGAGCTTTCGGCAAGTACAAAAGTTAGTTAGTTGTCTCCTTTATAAAACTGCTGACAGCCCGCCAAGGATACACTCACTCCAACGTTGCTCCATCTAAAGAGCTTTATACGTGTCCTTAATATTTTCGTTTTGCAGTCGTTAAATTAACTAAACGACGAACACACAGGCTCCAACTTGTATACGACGATGATACTATGAGAAAATTTATGCATGCTGGTAATAATAGTCCCCATGTAGCTCAAACCTATTTTTTTATCTTACTAGACACGTAAAATGTAGAAGAATACTTGGTCCAACACAGATCTCATATCCTGATACTATAACGACCTATAGAAATAATAATGGGCTCACATTATACTCTTCTCTCTGTTCTTCGACACAATAAATGGAAGGAGTGAAAAATTTGTCATCTTCAGTAATGTAATATAATGCCTTGGAGAATGGCACGGGGAAAGTCATGCTCGTCATCATCATTATAGAAATGCAAAGAAAGATAAAAGCCGCCTGCAGCCCTTGTACACCTATCCGTCCTTATTGTATGTGAGTCTAATTAAAACTACACCAATTAGATATCTCTTTTATGCGTGTTAGTTGTACAGGGACGAATTTTTCCCGCCGTGCTCCTCCATCTCTCCTTCCTGTCATGTATCTCTTCTGATACTGATAAGTTAAACAAATGTGTGTGCATATATGTATGATATGTATACAGACGCCATCTCCTCTTAAACTTTTAATGCCTGCAGGAAATGCAACAACGTTCCTAGCACCACTGTTCTTTCCAAGTGTTTCCGCTTCACTTTCTACACCACCTCCCGCCTCTTCCTACTCCTCCCATCGGTAGACTTTACTTTCTCTCTCACTTTCTCTTTTATTCACTCACTCACATCACACTCGACTCCTTTTCTCCATCCAGGTTTTTCCCCTCCAGTAAACTACTTCCTAGAATTTCCATACTCAAAGAATCGTAATGAGCACCTTAATGAAAGCTCCATTAAAAGTTTGGCCAGGGGATTATAACTGCTTAAAGTGTGTCTGCTTGTATACTGGAATAATAAAGATGTACGTGCGTGTGTGCTCCCAGGAAGAAGACATCATTTGAGGTGGCATTTAGTTATGGTGGTTCAAGGGAACGTCACGTAGTCATGAGTCTTGAGTGAAAAAGAGGAATGAAATAAGACGGTATAGTGGTCGGGTTAAGCGTATGCGTGGTGGGTACGTGTGTGACTCTGACAAGCGTATCGCGTGTAGACAGGCGTCAGTTTGAAAAATATTCATGTCGCTGATGACGGCTTCTTTCACCGCATCTTTACCGCTCTACATCACAAGTAGATACATCTAAATTATCTAACTCTGTGGGTTGTAGATTTGAAGCTTGAGTTGGAGATTAAACACGATTCAGAATCCTTGCTTCTTTCTAAGTCCAACTGCTAGCGTAAGTTACATTACCGTGAGATAATAATCTAATTACTGGCAGAGTAGCAAAATCGATTAGAAAATTTAGTCCGGCAAAGGTTGAATTTCTTTCATTACAACTTCTGGGGTTATTTTATCGTAACAAGACGATGGACAGAGAGTCTTTGGTAGTTTATTTCGCTTTATAAAAGGTTTGTACCACTAGCGAAATAATAGACTTCCGAAAGGTCAAGAGTGTCCGGAGTATTTTTTTTCTCGATCAGAGTTAATTAGGATCACATGTGTGCAGGAGATGTTTGGAACTATTGGACCAGATAACCGTGGTGAAGACGAAGGTTGATTCCGGCTCTCATCCTGAGAATCTTCTAGGGTGCAATATAATGGATGGATGAGTGCTAAGCCCAGCAGATGAGAATTATATTATTGTTGTACACAGAAAGCCGAAGGTTGTGAAGGTGTGTTTTACCAAAGCCCTTCTCTCCCTCTCTACTGATGTCCTGTCACAGCTGCTTTAGAGTTGTCTGGTGTTACTTTCAGTGTGACAATGATCCTATCGCCGTTGGAAACCCTCTGAAGACGACAAAGACGGCTGTGTGCAAGAAACGAGTATTTCATGTCATTCACATAATCTTCACATATCATCCATACACTACTAGAGACTCTTGACATTTGTACAGGATCTCAAGTACTTGACGGGGGGCTTAGGCAATGTGTGTGTGTGTGTACATTGAAAATGTGTGGCGATCCAAGTGGCTTAGCAATGTGGCATGTACAGGAAGAGCCCCCATCATGGGAGTTAACGAACAGGAGCGGAGTTGATGTATGAAGTGGCAGTAATTTGATGGAATTTGTAACTGAGCGGAAGTGGATGGACGCTTGTGGGGTGAAGGTAGTGAGTGTGGTTAGGTCATGCGAAGAAATGAACCGCGCTAAGATTATATCAGAAAACCACGTAAGATTACTCAACCGTGAGAGGATGGGAAGACGAAGACGGGAAGTAGAGCTGACATAGAATGAAGAAGTGGGTGAGAGAGAGAGCGTATATAGAGAAAGTATTTTCAATGTCTTTATAGCTGAACACCTCTTGAGTCTCAAGTTGACTGATCCCAAGTTAAGAGGAGACTTAGCATGGAGTTGGATCTGAGACTCTTTGTTAGGTAAACTAGATGAAACCTCCCTCTCTCTCGCTCTCTCCTCAAGTCACACAAGCAATGGCGGATTATTTTCCTTTTCATGAAAAACTAGACTCCGTATCCTTCGCTTGAAAGTTGCTTTTAAGCTTTATACATCTCTTGAACAAGAGGAGCTCGCTCTCTCTCTCTCATCTGTCTTTAGTGGGGTGTGGGGTATAGTCAAAATAATGAAGGAGTTGAGTTGGATTGGAAGGAAGGGCTACTCAAATGGAACTTTGATAAAGAAGATGAAATAAGCTGAGAGAGCAGTAGCATCGCCCTTGAACTCGCCCTTTGTCACACGTTAACCCCTTTGCTAACTCGGTTCACGATGGTTTTAATGCATGTAGTACGGGTGCAAGTTTCATTGTAATTCACCTTTGAACACTTGCCAACTTATGCCCACCTCATACTGTAATATAAGCTTAATAAATTCACCACTGAGCTGAATACCAAGTACTGTGTGAGGTCTGCCAGATGGAAGTTGCTTTCATGTGCAAAGGGAACTGACACACGTGTAGGGCCATGATAGGGACTCTGTCATTACTGCTATACTGCAAGTTGTAGCGGTGTAAGTAGCGGAGGCGCCGATACGTGAGGGCAAATTTAAATGAGCGCACGCTGGAGCTGAAGCTTTATTGAATACATAATATGTGTCACTATGTGACACGTCCTTACAACCTAACATCCACTCAAATTACACAGCGATCTCCGCATGCGTTCACGTCCACATTTAATGTCACAGACTCTTTTAATAATTTGATAAAAAATGTCTCCTTTGTGTGCCAACCCTCTCATACACAGCTTCTTGTAGCATTAGTTGCATACAAAGCTTTGTCAAACTTTCTTTCATTCCAGCGAGCCATTTGTGCGGTTACATTGCTCGTGGGCTCCATTGCCAGGACACCTCTGTGGCTGGTGAAATATACCGAATGGCAATTAAAATGGTAATTAAAAGCAATGCGTATCTCCATTTGCATTTGCGGGAGGTAGAGCGATATTGAGGAAGTATTTGCAATTTGTTCATCTTATTGGACCTTCGCTGTCGAGTGAGAAGGAAAGACTAGAGGAAGTGAAAGACTTCTCTCATCCCCAGCTCATTTCATATTATACGTTCTGTGCGCACTTAATCCTCCAGTTTCCATTCTGAGGGAAACTGGAGGAAATCTTAATAGAGCTGAAGGTAGAGAAAATTGTCGATATACATTGTTGTACATTATGAAAGTAACGACGGGAATCGCTGCATAAAGAAATAATGTGCTCACATGAGTTTAAAACGCTGTATTGAATAGCTTCGTACAGCCTAATGGAGATATTATTTAATGTATTGTAGACAAAGCTGTGAGTGAATTGTACGGGCAAGACATTTGTTGAGCTAAGGTCAAATAGTATTTGAACGCAGCTTACTACACTTGGTAATTGTCTCCGCTCACGCATTGAAAGAATTTTTTACTACCATTCCAGCATGAGAGATATTATAAAAATTTTCCTCGTCTTCCTTGCCGTATGTGGGATGAGATATGAAATTCAGGAAGCCTTGGTATGTAGGCGCTGCTCGTTTAACTGAATATTTTATCAAGAGGTATGCCTGGACGTACGTAATCTCAGTATTCGCCTGAGTTCATGAGCGAGCAAAGACCTCACCTTTCCTACAGGCTGTCAAGAGATAATGATGAGTTGTATGTGCGTATATATGTGTGTCAAGTCTTATGAAGAATAGCTCAAGTGATAGATAGAAGCAGACATCTAAAGACTGGATTTCCATGGAGTTTGAAAGAGAAAGCTCAGCATATTATCGCTTCTGTTCCATCATGACATGACCAAAATGGTTTAAATTTACGACACTGTCGTACTAACTCTTCCATACGTAGCAAACTGACAATCTTGATCACGGACCAGTTTTACACGACGGAGAATAACTCCTTAGCTTTCGAATGAGGAACTACTTCTGCCTCTTCTGATCATTTGCATTATTTACATTTGACGTCTAAATATTGTTACAAGATAGATTCTCTTTAGAAATTGCAATTCTCTCGTAGGATGCGGGCTCGGCTAATATAAGATAATGTCCAGGCAAACAGTTTCTATAGACTCGGTGTTGACAGAGGTATTTTATCTTCTGTATTCCCCTGTATAGACAATACATAAGATGATGATGATGATGAAAGGTAGTACAGTAGCGAACTATGTGGTGGTAAAAGCGCTTCAATGTGTATGTAATACACGATGCGTGGGCCAATGGTAGAGTGGTTGCAAGTTACACTAGTGAGTGATCGAGAGGAAAGGATGGTGGAAGTGAAAAGAAGAGAGAGAGCAGAAAAGGAGCCAACGGGAAAAGGCTGTGCTGGAGGGGAGCGGAGCTTAAAGCTTAATTTGGTCGTCGTTGTATCGATCCAAGAATCTGTGAAACCACAATGTTTATACTTTACTTGACTTCACTTTCCCATTGCTTGTCTCTCTCTTTCTACACACACATATGCACACTAACTTGGCTCTTCCATATAGTATCATCTCTCAACCCTTTGGCTCTTGGTCTCTCTTCTTCTTCTTCTCGCGCTCTTTCTCTCTCCCTGTATCCATAGCGTACTTTTGGTGAGAGCAATAGGTCGGGCTATGTGTAGGACAATGTTTATAGTGTGAAGCCGCATGGAGCAGTTTTGTAAGGCTCAAGTATAGAAGAAGAGCGGAGTAGTGTGGGTGTTTGTAAGCCGTGTGTGTGCGTATGTGTGTCTACGATGCGGCAAAAGCTCTATGCCATCACCATGATGTAGAAGGAGCGCCATTCTATACAACACAACATCAGATTCCTTTGAACTACTTTCCACATTGAGGGAGTGTACTAGAAAAGAGTAGCCCATCGTCACTCTTCTCCACTTACTCTTCCATCGTCACCTCTCACGAACGTTTTTCACAAGTACTGGGTCACACAAACAAGCTCCAAGGTAATATCCAGCGATTCATATTATTGCCTTCAGAACGTTGACTTTTACCCACACATGTATATATTCTATATTGAAATGAAACTTTCAGAACACATTATGGCCTCGGGATACAGCTTTCTTTGCATTCAGCTTGTAGCTCAATTCCGCCTTATGTGTGTCCGTGCAAACGGCAGAACATAATGGAAGAATAATCTCTATAGCGCTAATAAGTCCAGCCAGCAAGATTTCATTTCCTTTCCCAAGTATTTCCTGTCAGAGAGGGCAAAGACGTACGTAAACAAGTTTTATTAGGTGAAAGGAAAGGAGAAAACTGTGATTCTGTCTAATTTACCTTGCGTCCTTTGTCCTGTGTGTGTTACTGGAAGCTCGTTAGTTTATTGTGTATGAGAAGAGGGATGCTCTCAGCATGTTGCCGTTCCTTCTCAAACAACCTTTATGGAGCCAATCGAGAACTATGCAGATGAGCCTGTGTGCCATGCTCATGTTTGTATATGCGGAAGAAAAGGGACGGAGAGAGAGTGGGAAACTGTTTTATTATCAGGATTTATTGTTTTCAAGAGTGAAACAGGACTATTGTGTACATTATGGTCTGGAAGAGGGGGTCACTCCTCATCATCGTGTAGGCTCCCCGGTAGCAACAAGCTTCCCTTGTAAACAAATGTCTCTTCGGATTTATTCAAAGGTCTCTGTCTCTCTCTTTCCCTCTCGTTTCTACCAACAGCGTAACGCGTATGCGGCATATTTCCCTAGGCACCCTGTGTGGTGTGTCTGTTTGTACCATGTCCTCCTTAGGGCTTCTCTTACGTCAGAATTAGCAATCGCTATATTATCGTGCCAATGCTATAACATTGTGCCCTATGTGATGTAGTAGTTGTGCATGGTAAATCTCCTCTATTGTTCCACTCGTAGAAAACTCAGCCGGCTGTTCGTATTGTGCGCACGCTCAAAAGACTTTAGCTCATTGTGGAGGAGGATGAGATGAGAAAAATGGAAATCTAAAACAGTCTGGCGGAACAAGGAGCGACAGAGAGAGAGAGCGAGGGAGATTTAGGACGTGGTAAATAATGAAAGTAGTTGGAAATCAGAACGGCTTTCCCTCCTGCATGTCGGTCTGTCTGTCGTACACAAGCGACCTTATAAGAACTTATGTCCCTGCATCCTTTGTTTATGTGTCAGAATCTTAATCCAGTCTTAATCTGACGTAAGCCTTGCGCTTCGCGCTCGTAATATGAGTGTGGCTTACAGCTGGTAGTTCTATGATATGACGGAGGAAATATACGGGCTTGTCCACCTGTGTATGTACATATACGTTGGAGGGAGAATGGTACACGGAGGAAGGAGGGCACATGTGCGGAATAATTATGATCACCAGAGGGAATTAGAAGAGTTTTTGGTGAGCGTAGTTTTCATCTTGTGAAGGTGCTACATGGAGGAGAGCAGGAAAAGGGAGTGTGATATGGAAGGGGCTGTTGCCAAGAATTGGTAGGTAAATCAAGTATGTGCACACATTATTGCTAGAGAAAAGTGGGTGTATGGGATGCTAATGACCTAATGGAGACTAATAAAATGACCAGGAAGGGCTTTTCGGTAGCAGACTTGGACTGTGAGTGGTAGCCATATTGTTCCTACTGTTTCTAATGCTTTTAAGGTAAAGTGGTTGTACAAGCAGAAAGTAAGTAGCACACATTGATGAGGATTGTGGGGAAGAGAGAGAAAAAGAGCGGAGCGAATCACTATCCAAATTGGCTCATCTTGTAGACCAAGTATTGGCCATATAACCACTGCTGTCGTGTTTATTCTAGCATTTCTTGTACGTGTAACTGGAGCACGTTTTGTGGTCCAATTATTACATTTCTTTTGAAAGGACGATAAAGCTCATCCTCTTCGCTCACTCTTTTCCTCTATACTGCAGAGCTACTAAACTTTCATAGACCAAGGAACACATATATGCTAACGCACATATGTTGGAACAAGTACTCTCTGTCTCTCTTTTCTATTTCCTATCAATGGATCAAATGACCTCCATTTTGCTCAATCCGCCTATACATACCACATATGTACTTACATGTATAAGTAGAAATCACTGTAAGTTTACACTTCCGTCCCAATTGGTTTCGAGCATTGCCAGAGAATTTTCTAGCCCCATTTCCTCGTCCATCGTTCCCTCTCTTCGTCCACTTCTCTCCAGCAGCAGTGACTCCTCCAAACTTTTCTCTCCACTTTCCGGTTTGAAGGCAAATTTTTATGGAAGACTTCTTGTCCGGCTGACGAGAAAGAGGCTATTTGGGACGTTATTTGTTTTTCGACTAGACGACTGCACTCACTCAGTATATCTATACACTCAAGTTCACTTCTTTCTATTTCTGCTCCTGCGGCCACGAACACAGCATGTACATAATATGCTTGACGAGATGAACAAAGTTTCAACATCTTCAAAAGTTTTATGTGCACAAGGTAGCATAAAGAATTAATTATTACGAGCGAAATTATGATGGAATAAGTGCCATCAGGATGTAAGGTAATGTACTAAGGTACCTGTGGGCTCGGTGCAGAGAAACCTATAGCCTTGGGCAATTTTTTTTCGGCGATTTTGCGGCTCCGGAATCGGTTACTGGCATCTCTGTAGTCCCAAAATCTAATTTAGCCATGCCATGACTAAAATGTAAAGCTTACCCTACCCCACGCTCTGTGTATGTTAGAGCAAATTCATATTCTCCTATAGATAATCGAGACAGAAGAATGACAAAGAAAATAGTAGCAGAAATCAGTTGTGTCGTCGTCGTAATAAAGCGCCTTTTTTATTATGCTCTAACCTGAGGATATAACTTACAGGGCAAAGAAAAGGGAAGTAGTATACGAATCAGTATACACCGTACTGTGTCCATGTTTGGAAGTGCATTGGAATATATTTGAATTTTTTAAACTTCGTCCATAGAAGCATAAACTGTGACAAGCGGTGAAAAATATAGCGGTTGTTGTTGTTGTAGTGAGTGTACATGTTATACGAACGCATGAGGCAATATAAGCTTGGAGCAAGCTGGTCTCACTCTCTCTCGCTTCTTTCTTGTCCTCCGCATGCCTTCCAGCAGCAGCCGTCTTTGTCGTGATGAGATATGAGCTCGAGGCCAGAAATGTTGACTGGAAAAGAACGCGACGAGGGAGAAGTTGACTGTACAAAATGCTCCCACAAGCAGTAAAAAATCCTCCGCGTTCCTTCTTGGAATCAGAGATAAGACCTAAGTTATTATTATTATGGTCAGTGGTGGGCAAATAATACGGCAAGCCAGTCCCGCTTGCCGAATCTCTTCGCATAGGTCACAGGTGTGTACTTTACCAAAGGAGTCTACAGGGCATGTGAGTAGGGATAGAAAGGAGTATTAAGGGACTTTGGACTGAGATAGAAAGAAACTACTTTCGAATTCATATAACACACATACGGAGACACATACACTGTCAGTAAAACCATACGTGATGCTACTTTGGGACTTGAGCTGTCTCCCTGGATTCGAGTAAATCACTCCAATGTGAGGAGTTTTTGTATGTATGTAAGCCTGTACGTGTGCATTAAGTTTTGATTGCGCTTTGGCAAGCAGGTGAGCTTGTCATCAAGAATGATAACACTATAGTCATCAAGCAGATTTCTTCCTATCATACATTCCCTCTTTGCTTTCCTTTGGCAAAGGGAATCAGAATGTGAGTGGAGTGAATTTCTTTCTAAATTGCTCTCTCCCTCCTCCTGTCATTTGTAAATGTACTGACAGGCTGGTGAAGAAGAAGAAAGGCAGTGCATTAACCGCTCAACTCACTTACACATGCGTCTCATGTTTGACAGGCGGAAGGACTGAAGACACAACATGAATACTATTTCAGTTCGGTCATTAAAGTTTGCTTAGAGTTAAAAATGAAGTGGGAGTAGAAGTTGTACATGGCGAAGCAATTTGGTCCAGAGTAGGTGGAGAAAGAAAGGAGTTTGGGAGTATGTGAGATCTGTATAGAGTACTGGATGTAATTTCCTTTATGACTCATAAATCTCATTACGGGCGATAATTTTTCTGGGTCACGCCATCAGTTCCACATCCTACTTTGAGTAAGTGACCACCAGAGCGAGGTAATTTTCCCGGTTAAATCGTAAAAGGCACACAAGTATTGTAACGATGTTTGTGTGAGCCTACCTGCTAACTTGTACTGAAAAGAATGTGGCTGCTGCTCTCGAATATGCGATTCTGTTCTCTGGTCTACTAGCTGCAGTATCAAATTGTAGGTTTGCAATTACAATGCATTGTGTGCGTACGTACTGTGTGCGTGTGTATGTACGTCTGTGCTCCAGTGTAATAAGAAGAGATCTTTGACTGGTTTGATAATAAAACATTTTATAGCTGCACTCGAATTGAGGGCCCTTTCTTTCCCCTTTCAACCAGGTCCAGGTGGAAATTGCTTCTGTTCCTCCGTCCTGTTTTTCTGTTCCAGTGAAAGGCAATCGGAAGTAATCATCCGGACTTCAGTGGAGAGCTTTGTAGCGTGTGTGTGTGTGCATGAGGGAAATAACATGTTTCACTTGTCGCAGTATGTATGAGTGTGCCCTTGGAGCAAGGCTTTCAACTGTGGAAGCATTATTGTGTGAGTAGATTATACATGAGGCTGGGCTCCCTGTGCAGCAAGAGGCTATACGCAGAGGATTCCAATGGCCTTTATCTAAGAGAGTGAGAATCTACTGTTATCACAGAGGGAAAGGACTTTTACACGATGCAGTGCGATTACTACCACTGTATGAAGGAATACAAGAAGATGGGAGGAAGAATTACTGCTATATTATAGAACTGTTCATTACGAGTTGCTCTTTCATGTATCTCTTTCCACACAACATGCTGCTACTCCCTATAGTATGACCTTCTAGAATTTTCCACACACAAAATTTTTGACATGAAACTTGGGCAGTAGTGCAGTATGATTATTATCCTTTTGCAAGTAGTTACTTGCTAATTATTGTGCAGATGTATTTGACTGTTTTTGGTATGGCTGCGTAAGTAGGAGCTGGTGGTTGTTAGGAGTAAAAGCGTAGGTCAACTAGTTGATCAAAAGTTTATGGCGACGGCACAAGTAATAATAAACGAAGGGGAAAGCGCAGTTGGTGTGTCCAATTACTGGTCAAACTTTCTCTGTAGTGTGTGGACCTAAAGTTTACCATGGTGATGCATGTAGTTGTGGCTGAACAACTTTGTAATAATTTCCTTGTGAAAAACGAAGAAGAAGCCTTAAGGGAGTGAAGCATTTGTAGGACTCGGTGATGAAAACATTCATAATTATAAATTGAATAATATTCATTTCACCCCTACGACTTAAGTTTCCCTTCATATGTTCATCTTTTAGCCCACATTTTGGCAAGTTTATCATATTTAAACAAGCATTCACCGACAGATGCTTTCAAAAAACACTGCTTAGACAGTCTAAAAAGTGTGAGGAACATGAGGAGATGGATTTGGTTTCTCTCGTTATTCTCGGTCTACTTTAAAAGAGGGCAAATGTTTTTAAATTCTTTTGAATTTCCACTCCTTCAATATACATCACAGCTTGTTATGTTCTAGCTGTTCCGACAACGGGCTCATTTTTTTTTACTAAGTTGTACGCTGGCAGAAGATAAGAAATGATTCTCAATCTCACCCTTGATCCTGGCATGATCAAATAATGTCATCCTGTGCACGGTATTGGATGGACCGACAGTTTCTTCTTCGTTCCGACTGCAGCCTGAGGTGAATGAATTGAGGCTTTTAGGGGATAGAAAACTCTTGTCCAGAACAATTTGTCTAAGTGTCTTGTGTACGATTTTAAGCGACTGTGCACACGGGGACTCAAAACTGTAAGGAATGGTTATTGCACAAATCCCTCGGACAGATCCTTTTGCTTTCTAATTTCATGGCTTTTCTTTCTCGGTCTTCCCCAGTTGCACTCGCTGCTAATAGACATGGCCTTTTACGGTGTAGCACCTTGAAATTGATTTCTATGGGGGAAAGATAGGATTAAGACTAAATGACTACAATAAAATTCAGAAAGCAGCGTTGCGCAAGGTTATTCAAGTTAGCTACAAGCTAGAACTTGTTCAGCTGAAAGAGAAGCTGAGTATTCTTTGGTATCGGTATGCACAGCCAATATTTTATTCAAATTTCACCTCACAAGTGAGTGGGTAGATAGTAGATATACGTACCTTCCCTGGTGCATGTTTGTCTGCCATGAGTGTCTGTTTGAAGAGCGACAGAGGAAACTAACTGTGAGTAAGTACAACGGATTGTTAATATTCCATGATCGTCCTGTACTAACTGGTAGGAATTAATGGGAAGTGGAATCCCATTTGTAGGCTAATGCTGGAGATTCCTATGTTCACTGGGTGGCATTTAATAGAGCTTTTGAATTCATTGGATGTCTCTTGAAATGGAAGCATGCGGAAGTGCTGTAGTCAGCAAGCAGCACATGCTTTCATCCCGCTAGTTTCCTCTCCCCTATTGGCTTGAGGACTTTCAACGGAAGGTGTTGGCACGTTGTTGCAGTACGGATGGGTTTTTAATGTGGATGGCAGAGCCAGCAATAGGGTCTTGCCCTTTGTTGTGTCAGACGGAATGTCGTTGTTGTTGCTGTTGTTGTAAAAGTGTGCTGTTAGTTGTGGCAAGCATCAACATAGGCCATGAAGCTTACATTGTGTAAGATAGACGCAGATGTGAGGGTACAGAGCGGGTAATTAAATAAGTCAGCATGCTTACCAATTGTGTAAGTAGATTAAGGAGAGCATTGTATTCAAAATAGTCGTCCTCATCACCCTTTTCATTATAAGTATCCAGTGACTTCAACATCAGCCAACCGTATCAAGTATGAACGCCAATGATTCAGGCCAGGCCAGCACCTGGAATTCATGTAACGAGCGCAAGGGGCAGAATTAATGTAGAGTTTAAAAGTAATGGAACATATTCCTCGGGCTCGCACAACCAACCATTGGGAAGCTTAACGGGAGCGTCAAAAGGATTGAGTTTCACAATTGCTATAGTATTCCTATTGTTGCGTACGGCTTGACGAGGAATCTACAACTTTTTGTTTTTATATCTTTGTGATGCAATAAAGGGACTAAGGTAATTTTAGAGGGCGAGGTAATCAACCTGCAACGGGTCCCTTTTGAGTTGAACACATATGTGTGTTTGGAGCACATATGTGAAGGCTTGAGTGTTTTCATGTTTCACCTGCAGGATTATACCAAAGGGTTTAATTATTATAGTAGCGTTGGCAATGTCGTGTAATTAGTTGTGTAGGCCCTTAAGGTCAAAGGTTAAAGGTTTGTGAGAAAGTACAGAGTGTAGGAGTTGGATAATGCGTGATGAGAGGATGAAGAGTGGGAAAATATGTAATAGCCGTGGGTGGGAAGGAAGGGATGTAGGAAATTGCCATTAATATCTTTGTGTCTATTGCAGGGGGTGAGTTTGGGTGGGCGGAAGAGATTCTCACGGGAGTCATTCTCAGCATCAGCTCAAGCCAACACTGGGAATCCAACACAGAGGAATAATCTGGCACCTCAGTACTCGCAAGCTTGCTACTCAGAATTGGATGTCTCCTCCAAGCGACCTCGTGATAAACGGAAAGAAATCCGCTCCAAACTGAAGCTGGACAAGTGGGAGTCCTCGACGGCCAGTTCAGAAAAGACAGGCTGTCGATGGACATTTGTCTTCGATCCCGCCGGTCGCCTCTGCTACTATTGGTCCATGGTTGTGTCCCTCGCCTTTCTATATAACTTTTGGGTTCTCATCTATAGATTTGCATTTCAGGTGAGTCTTACTTCCCCATGACATTCATTCTGCTGCAGCCATTTTCAAAGTCCTGAAAGAAATGAGAGCGTCTCCGTTGCACACTTCCACCTGTTAATGGCGCATCATAATGCCTGTTCGTCAGTGAAAGTCGAACGGAAAAGATAAGGATGGTTGAGACGGAAAAAGAGAGATTATATGCTTAGGATATTCAGAAGAATTAATTTTTCTACTGCTGGAAATCCGTCCAGGGGAAATTAGTATGCTTGAGCTACTACACACAGAATTTCTACTCGCTGCTTTGTAGACTTTCCACAGTTGAAATTTCATACAGTTTAGTCTCATAGCAAAACGTTTGGGGTAGACTAATTGAATTTTCTGTCTACTACAGTCTTGCTGTAGTAAGCCAAGCGGACCATCGTATATCCATGTACATACACGACTACCACAGGGAACGAAAGTTGCAAGGATTGAGGTAATGTGACTAAGGAAACCAGGTTTTATACTCTCTTCTCCTGCCACCACTTTCACCCTGCGTAGTCTCCAGCTGGAGCGGGAAATAAGCTCACCACGAAATAGAATGCATGAGTGGTAGCTCCTTGGTGCGGATCAGAGTTAATGAGTTCACATATACTCATTCCTTGCAGTATCGTATTGGACGCGTAGTTCGCAGACTATCATTCGAACAGTGCTGAGTTAAACGCGCTGTAGAGAGAGAGAGAGAGAGAAAGCGTAGAGAAGTGAATACTTGTCCATTTGGCATATTGATTCAAATTACAAACATTAAGATCGCCGTTTGAACTGATTAAATTGTAACAGGCGGCGGGGTGGATTTTGCACTACCATATACGCGCGCACCATAAGTGTGTGTTCGTATTTGCGATACCTACACGCCCGCTTCAGGGATGTAGGTCTATTACGACAGTTGCCTCAGTTCCCGCATCGATGGGGGCATACAAGTAAAACCGAAATCTAATTACCGGACGTCGGACCGCGACTGTCAATTTAGTTCGTCAAAATGGGGTTTTGATGTTACTTGCATTTTCCCCCGAAATCCCATGTCAGAGGATTGTTCTTTTCAGCCAGGTTCCTCCAAGATGTGACTAAAAGATGGATGCCGCCACGACCGCGAGGCGGTCGAGGCGGCATAGTGCCTCCTATTTCCTTGAGTTGCTGACGGAATTGGTAATGCGAATTGGTTTTCAAAATTAGGTGCCGTTAGTGCATCTTTGGTGCATAGTTGGGTATGGACCTGAACATGCAATTATACGTTGGATTATGAGATTTGGAGGATGGATCTTCTACGTTTTGTATGGGTGTTGTGTTTGATGAAGGTTTGTACTCTGCTCATGTAATGGAATTTGCGTATTATATAGATCGAGGGTGTGTATATGTTCTTGCGTGCGTGTGTGACAGTAGCAGGGTGTCATTTCATGCGACTGTGTGGAAGACTTCGCAACTGAAATACGAGCGTTTTACAGCAGTAATTCCCGCTATGTATGTCTGTGAGTCAGTCAAATTTCACGAGCATAATCCCCGCTTGGAGAAAAGACGGTGACGACGGGGCATGGAGAGAGAAATAAGTTACACAAGGTTCAATCTTTATGGCTGTCTGCATTTCGTGCCGTTAACAGATTGAAGAGGGATTTACGGGGACGATTAATGAGAGAAAGCCGTAACTACTACATGCCTCTTTGAGTTTCTACTACTACTGTCCATAGAGTATTGATCGGCATAGAAGCATTAGCACTCTCTCTCTTTCTCCGTCTCACCTGTAGGAAGCCACTTGGATGATGTGTGGATGTTATAAAGGAGAGAAAAGGAATAAGTTGGATAGTAGTTGGAGAAAAGTGGAAGTAGTAGAAAAGGAGTCGATGGTATGTTAGGGTAATGCAAGGAGAGCTTAGCTTGGTAAGATACGTAGAAATGCCTTTATTAGCTTTGTTCTTTTATGAAGAGATGTGTGTGGTGCACTGAAGAGACGGGTGAAGAGAAAGAAAAGACGGATAAGAGAAGGGAGAGGGAGTTTGGACCGTGACATTTGTATTGTCACTGTTCTTAAGTGGGAGCAAAGTGGCTTTTGTTCTCGCACACTTCTCTCCACTGTCAATGCTGGCTGAGGTGGTGGGAAATGTCTTGTATGCGCCATCCCTACTCTCTCTCTCTTTATCTCTTGATGATGCATGGAAAGTGGAGTTGATTTAATTTTCTCACACTCAAGTCTCTCTGTCTCTCGCAGGAATTTAACTCTTTTTGACTCTACTGGAATTATTGTCCTCGCCCAATGCGGAAGGGCCGGAAATGGCTGTAGGAGAGTGATACGCTGCTAGTATATAGCGAATGTGATTAAAAGATGCTAATCTACTGTGGAAACGATATTAATTATTACAGGAAATTAATCGGCAGACTCTAGTGGTGTGGTTTTGCCTGGACTACATGGCGGATTTTTTGTACCTGCTCGACATTGGAGTTCACTTCCGAACGGGCTATCTGGAGGACGGAGTTCTTCAGACAGACTCGACCAAACTCCGTCATCACTACATGAACTCGACCACTTTTTACATAGACTGTCTCTGTCTCCTTCCCCTTGATTTTTTATACTTGTCCATAGATTTCAATTCCATCCTACGGTGCTTCCGACTCGTTAAAATCTATCGATTTTGGGCCTTCATGGACCGCACTGAAAGACATACCAACTACCCCAACCTCTTTAGGTGAGAGTTTTTGTCCTTGTATGTAGAATATATGGGTCTGTGTGTTAATCTTGTCATCGAAGTAGTGCTCTCAATAAGTAGCACTGTCAGGGGCGATTGCGGCCTTGTGAATCCGATTGATCATTGTGACAAATCGTGGTTGGGATGGCTGGTTGAGATATGGATCTATACGGCATAAAATAGCCAAAATACACACGCATACCTTGATTGCCTGTTAAAGAAATGTGTATGATAATGATGGGTTACGGAGATGAGAGTGTGTGGATTACATATATGTCTGAATTGCAGGTCTATTAGTCTGGTACATTATCTGCTGGTAATATATCACTGGAACGCCTGTCTATTTCACATCATTCAGAAGAATAATGGTTTCGGGAGTCCGGACTGGGTTTACAAACAAAAGGAAGAGGAGCGAAGTGATCCATCGGACGTGGTGATGCACTACCTGCAGAGCTTCTATTGGTCATGTTTGACATTGACGATTGTAGGAGACCTTCCCAGACCCAGAACCAAGGGAGAGTTCTTCTATGTGATTTATCAACTACTGTTCGGCCTTCTTCTATTCGCCACAGTGCTTGGCCATGTGGCCAATATTGTGACCAATGTATCAGCGGCGCGAAAGGAGTTTCAAGGTACAGTAACATTCCTATTTCAATTTACTGTAATGTAGGTCAGTGCCTCCGATTCTGATCCTTCTGCTCTGTAACTGTCACCAAGTGAGTTCAATATGGCTTGGGCATCTCGTCGGTTCTTTACAACTAATGTACATGATGTAGGTCTGATGGCAATACTCGTCTAGCAAATAGTTTCTTTGTGTCAATAATCTGATTACATTTTTTTTACCTTCCGAGTTATTTTTCACCTTCCTTGTAGCCTGGAATGTAAAAGTAAAAGGATTGAAATATCTGTGCGTGTAACACTTTGTGTCTATTATATGTGTTGGCTTGATTTGGAAAGTTTGGGAAGCGGAATGGGAGTCGAGGGGGAAATGAAGCGTCGGTTCTTTGCCTCTATCTCAGTATATTTCTCATTGCTGACGAACATTTGGCACGGTTCCAGTTTACATTTACTCCCAGCTCCGCTTCGACGACAAGGCGTAAATTATTTTCCGCTCGCGTAATATCTGATCCGTATCCTTGTGTAAGTTATTTAACTTGCTTGTGATTATTAGAGAAAGAAGGCCACGCTTGCTCTTTCCTCCACCAATAACACCGATTAGCTTAGCTTAATGAAAGCGGATTCTCTAGCTTCCTTGCATCATGATCCTTTCGGTCGTCGTCGTCGGATTCAGATCACAAGGAAAAACTAATCGGATGGATGGGACGAGCCACTTGACGTCTGCTGCTCGCATCCGCATCTAGTATTTCTCTCACTCTCATTCTTGCACGCAATGTGTACGTGCCAAAGTTTGTGAAGAAGAAAAATCTCATGCCATCCTTCGTTTGCTTTAGCATTCGACGGATTTCACTCCACTCAGATTTATCCTTGCCAGAGTTCACATACACGTAGGAGCATTATTCACGTGAAATATGAGCTCGCCTGTAGAACGGTGAAGATATGAGAAGTTGATGATTGAAAAAAAAATCTCAGACGCTTGCGGAGGAGCCTGACTGGGCTCATTATGGAGATCCCCCTGCGGATAGATTTGATCGTTATGTAAGACATTTCTTGTGTCATTCTTGATAACCTCTGGGCTCAGTTGCTATGGAGGCTGTTTGGGGAATATTTCGGTTGTACTGTTTATGTATGTATGTTGGAGGAGAAATCGGAAAGTAGAGCCAACGAAGTATCATTTTTCTATCTTGTAAATTTGTTAGAAAATTCAACCATGGATCTGAGTTCAGAAGCTCTATGAATGTTTTTAAGTCTTCCTGTCGCTGCAATTTCTTTACAGTGTAAAGTACGGAAGTTGATCGAGATGAGGTATCTTTTAATCTGTCCATGGAGGAAGTTAAAACAAAGGCCAAGGAGTAGACGATAAGGAGGTATATGTTGACCTCGGCGTGGTATTATTACGATTATTATAATATTCTAGTTGGTTTCATTCGCATTGTATTAGTTGGGCATCGTTCTGGGCCTGCCAGCTCGGCTCTAATTATTACTGTCTGGGAGGGCTTACGGGAGTGACCGAGAACTCCAGGCAGCGTATAACACACTAAGTTTATGCGTGCATCTAGTGATAAGCCAGCTATCTAATTTGGCTCATCGTATATTGTGTGCGTGTCTTTCTACAGTACAAAAGCACTTGATGGCGGATAGTTTCATTGCATTAGATTTACTCCTGGAAATGTGCAGGGTCGGCTAGAGAAAGCTTTACACTTGAATTACTTCTGGAGTTTTGAAACTATAGAGATGGCGTAGTACTAATTCTGAAACTAGAGTCTTCGGAGTACAAGCACCTTGCTGGCAAGGTATCTTACTGACATTCTTACATGTTCGTATTCCTTGCACATTAATTTGCACAAGGCTGTTCCTAACGTACTGTGACTCGTTCTATATTACTCGCTCGTTGTGGTCGCGTACAACATGTGTGATCAAAGGATTGACTGAGAGTGAAAAAAGTGGTAACCAATATTAGCATTGATGCGCGAATACAAACAGAACTCTTTAGAGAGGACAGGATTCATGGGATAGTTGTCATCTAAATTGGATTATGAGCAATGTGTGTGGCTGTGAAATGGATGAGGGAGAGGAATGTAATATTGAGCGGAATTATGGAAATCGGTTTAAAGGCTTGTCGAAATAAATTTTTCTTTTGTAGATAGTGGGTGTACTGTAGTGCGACCACTAACGAGTGTACGCTGATTCAAATAGGATGCTATTGAAAGAAGAGAGCAGTGTCCGGTAAAATTCTGATGCATTTAAATCGTATCTGTCCATCCGCTCTTCAGCTTCCTGCCATTCATCATTTGAATATTTGGGAACACACCTCTGAGAGCATAAGTAAACAAACGAAAGCTACGAAATGGTGGCGTGGATAAGGTGTATTTGATCTTTGATGTGTTAAAATTCTGCTCATGGCCTATCTTCCCAGGACTGGATTTTCTCGGCAGTTTCAGCTACTAGCTCCTCTGGTTTTTCAAAAGGCTCACGGCTGGTGCACCTGCTACATCCATATCACTTCCAATTTCAAGTAGACTGGTGCATCAACCTAGTTTTTAGCCGCGGTATATATCCTGTACCGGCGACTATTACCCCGATCTACTTCCGGTGTTTCTCATTTCGAGGAGTGCAGTCGAACTGGCAAAACGGGTGTTTACGAGTCGTTTTTCAACATTCCGGCAACATCAGTTTGTGGGGGAAGGATGTGGAGATGTCCCTTTTGGGGATTGCAAGTGTGTGGGTCCTTGAATGAACGAGATATAAGATTGGGTGTTTGTGGATGTTTTGAGTTTTTTGTGGAAATGTAAAAACTGAGAAAAAAGGATTGTGGTATGTACGAAGGGCTACAGCCCTTCGTACATACCACTTGAAGCTTGCTATGCTTTGTTCACGATCAGTTGAGCAGACTACGCAGTCTGCTGTATGCTTATTAGGTCCAGGCCCTTCGGCCTATGTTAATTTAATGCACACTCTGTCAAACTACATTTTGTACCCATTTGAATCAATGGTCAGTGGGCCCTTTACTTCCTCTGTCCGCCATGAATGCGTAATTATCTGTACTCCTATAAAAACCCCAGCGCACTCACTGTCCAGTGCGGCTTCTGATCCTGGCACCTGTCCTGTAAACAACTATTCTCGTCCCTTGCTAATTTAAACTTAAATAAACTACCCTATTATTATTATTGCCAATTTTGCCCCACGTTGTTACGCTTCGTTAAAGTCCACTCACACACCTTCACATATCCACAAACCATCCGCACAGCTTTATGATGCAAACACGGACCTTTGTACTGGTAGAAGCAAAGAGGGATTCTCAGGGACGGGAGGAAAGCCTTTTGGCCGTATTAGGTCATCATCATCGCTACGCCAAACGTGTTTTGATTAACTCAGTGGAGCTTATAAAAATGAGAATGCAAGCTCTATATTTCAAGTGACGCAGTTGTAGAACAACGGTCAGGGTCATGAATATTGGATCCAGTGGATTCGAATTCGAACTTTGTGGGTTGAAAATATCCTCCGGGAGGCGGACAGGGTAGTCGCTATTTCTCTGGAGGTGGATATTGGGTTAGTGCGTGTGTGAGGGGGTTCTAAGGGGGGTCACGAACCAAAGGGTGGTTGCCATTCTGGAAAATTCAAGTAAATTCAGGAAAAGTACAATAAATTCAGTGAAATCAGTTAGAAGTGTAGTTGCCATTATTTAACACATCCACGAATAACGAACACCACCCCTCGCCGCGACTATCCTGCTTCCACACGGGGGATATTTTTCATATTTAAGGCTGAAGTTTCAAACAGAATAGTAACCGTAGTACAATGTAAGATGAAAGGATTTGAAGCACATGGATATGTTTAGGGCGTTGTGATTACTAAAGTGGGTCCATTATGTGCCAATGATGGTATTGGTATAAATTTATACATGGCACGTCTGGAGCATAAAATTTGAGGCAGTATCAGTTCGGAGAATTGAGAACTGGTACAATGAGATAATTTACAAAAGCTCAGGCTGATGGATACCAGTCAGTGGTGGAGATGCGGGTGTTACTTTGAGGATGGAATAGAGAAGGTTAAAGAGAGAATTGAAAATAGGAATTGGACACTGCAGAGTATATATGTCTGCAGATGTGGAAGGAAGTCCCTGAGGGCAATCAGCAGGCATCAAGTCGAACAATCATGGTAACAGCGTATAGGACTGAGTGGAACTATTAGGGACTATAGTCCTGATTTGATCATTACTGCGGGGAGGATAGCCTATGTGAGTGTTTGCCTCTGAGGGATTAATGGCTGATGACTAGTGCTGTCGAGATAATTAGAAGGAGGTCTACGGTAGTTTAGAGAGCATGTCCAGCTTTGTTTAAATTTTAATGCTCGGCGCTGGTGTGAGAAGTGGAATGGTGGGGAAGTAATTGTGACGGTGAGGAACTTAAGTGAAAGTTGGTGGTGAAAGTCTGTGCGAATGAGTGCTGCTATCTGATGCTGAGCCAAATGAGTGCGTCAAGTATTTCAGGAACCAAGTGGAATGTGGAATGAAGTTGGGGAAGGGCCGGTTGGTCTTTCCACAGACACAGTGCTACAAATACTTGAACAATGTCCGTATTTGCTCACGTGTTTTTCTTCCTACAAAGGAAATGTAAAGAGAGAGAGATAGAGATACAGAGAGAGAGAAAGCAAGATAGGCTTACAAATTATGAATTACCAAAGATGTGGAATTTTTAAACATAGATACATAGCGTATTGATATAACAGTGCGAAACGAAACTATTCACTACAACACTCGCTCGCTCTCCTCTACTCTTCCAGTCCCTTCAAAGATTAGGATGAAATAGAACCAGTGGCGTTTATCGTCTGCTCCCGTTGCTCTTTCCTCTTTTTTGCAACCGTTTCCCCCTAAATTATCTGCAGTCTGCTTGTCTTGTGAAATTCTATGTGGATACTACTATGTAGCCCAGACAGAATTGTGGAGAATGTGTGAGATACTTCTGTATGAGTGTATATAGAGAGTGAGAGAGAGAGAGAGAGGAGGGATAGATCGATATTTGTGCCAGAAATAGAAAAGACCGTGTAACCTAATTTCATTGTGTAACTGGCTCTTTCATACTCGATCTCTTTTTCATATAATATTGGTCCTTTTCTTCCTCCCTCCCTCTATCTTTGAAAAATATATTAGATATACAAAGTGGGTCAGAGGAAACTTTACACTGATAAGCTTGAAGAACTAATGTTATTTCAAGCTATATATGGCGGCTACCAATTCTGAAACTAGTCTTGTGGTGAAGCTTGCCCATGTCAAAATCCCTCAAACATTGACTGGGATGTTTGAGCTTTTAGAAAAAAGTTTGCTTTTAACATGTTGTACTAATTAATGGCTGTAGTTTGAGAATGTCATCTTCCTGTAAAACAGTGTTGAACACTGAGTGAATAATGGCAATAAAGCCATTACATGTCTTGTACGGGCTTTTCAGGCCACATTTTACACTGCACTGTCGGATGGATTATTATTGTCACGCTTCTACGTCCAATTTTCGATGATGTTGCGCCTAATGCTGCAGCATGATTTTCATATATTCATGAGAATCATGTTACCAAATTGTAGAGCAAAGTGAGGTCATTCAGATAGACCAACTCTAGTCGCTCAATGCTCAGTCACTAATTCGCAAATTAGTATTAAAGAGTGAAAAAATGCCATACAGCAAGAAGGCCATTGGAAGAAATTCTCCTTGGTTGCCACTTATTCCGTTGAGTCATCACGAGAGCATCCCTGAGTAATACCTTGTAAACAGCAACAAAGGCCACCTGCAACTTTGCTTATGCATTCGTATACATTGATGCTGTGCTATGCCCTTGCAGCGAACCACAAGTAAAATTCAGTTCTTTACGGTAATAAAACTAAAAGTGCCCGAAGCTCATTAGAATGGTTTTATCGCGGTTTCTGATAGTTTTCTATGTTCTCTACGATTCTAGCACAAAAACATTGTAATGAGCCTGGGGACTTCCCCAAAAGTGACCCCTAAGTTTCATATAAAAAATATGCATCTTGCTTATAACGTGGTACTTTGTGATGGAATAAAATTTGGAAAAAAATAAGATAATTAGCTGAGTTCGAATCCGTTTAGTCCTTGATTATATCCTTTGTACTTCAAAACATATTGGACTAAAAATGTTTCCAGAGTTTCTGCGAGTTTTCTATCTTAAAATGCAAGTTAGAAACCTGGAATTTTTATGAGGTCGTTTTTTTAACACTGCATATGCCCGGAAAATTTGGAAAAAAAATCTTCTGACCCATGCAGCATTAGTTGCAACATCACAGAAAAATGGAATTAATCTTAATTCGGTATAAAATCGAAGCTGAATCTACAGTATGACTCTGATTGGTTCTGCTTCCTTCGTCATGTGTGTAACGTAGAGTCCATTAATGAGAGGTAGTGGATGGATATAATAGGTGGACGGATGGGAAGATTAAATTGGCTGGCTTTGAGTACCAGTGAAAGAAATATCCTTTGTGTTTATCAGCATCTTGAGCCTACTTTTCTTAAGCTCTTAATACAAGCTCAGCGACTAGACTTTGTTTGGAAAGAGTGACAGTGAGTGAGAGAGAGAGAGAGATGAGAATTTTTCAAGTAATGGAAAACGGTGGACTTGAAGGAAATGAGCATACTTGAAGCACATGAAACTCTGAGGTTGGAGCGGATTTATTTGAGCCCATTGAAACTTTTTGGGAATTAAGGCGGTGTTCCGCCTGTCATTAGAACAGTTTAACTTTTTAATAGGGAAAACTTGTTGTGTATACGTGTTTGCTATGTAACGAAGAAAGTAAGATGATTCAGACTTTTTTCTCACCCCTTTCCATCCTGGTCTTTACTTGCAACAAAAATCCATCTGGTGAAGAAAAAAATCATAAGAAGAGATTGCCGCATCTTGTAGACTACAGGAATCTTGGGCTGTGTAGGAGATATAAGTATGACGTTGTAAAGTAGATGAAACTGTCGAATAAGATGGTAGAAATAGATGCTGAGGGAAGCGGAGATGTGTGACGCAGTGCAATACCGTTGTTGATGATGACTTGTCGTGCGGAAGGAGAGTGGTATGTAGTTCATTTTGACACGACAGAATGCGAGTGGGAGACGCTTAGTAAAACACACAAGGTGGGTGGTGGAGCCAAAGTAAATGAATAGGCTCTTCGGCCTGTATCATACAAATGAATGATAATGAGCTGATGCCTCTGCATGGAATCCTGCTGTACATATTAACTGCGTGTTTCCCTTGTATGACCAACATCTAATGGCCAAATGACATGAGAGTATGTGGTGGCCCTAGCCCTACCTCATTTCGTATGCACGTCAAAGGCTGTGGAAAGAGCGGGCTGGGCTTTAAGTAATGTTGTTGTGGCCGAGGAATATCTTCCGGCTTCACTTTACCATCAAATTACCAGTTTGAAGAGTTATTTTAAGTCTAAGTAATTTGGAGGTTTCTGGAGAAGCTGATGGGGAAATGGTGATTACACTTTTGAGAAATAAATACTTTACTATACTATACAGCTTGAATGATAAGCAAGACATAGTGTACATAATCCATATGGCCTGAGGATTTCAAACTTGTGCATTTCTTAGTCCTCCTGTTTCCATGTGGAGATAATTTCTTAGTGGAACACTAAAATAGATGAGGCTGAATTCTCCACCTTTTAAATTGTTAAATGAAATATGAGGAGAGCTAACTAGTCAGTTACACGTTAGGGCTGAACACTGAAAAATATGGGCTTTCGTAAAAATTGTGAGTGAGGGGACTGCTGTTTAGAAAAGTGTTAGGGCAGAAGGGTGTACGTTTGCATAAGGAGCACTTTTCCTAATGCGCTATCTCCGTGCGCAATGAACATGAATCTTGATTAGACACACTTGGGAAGGTCAAGCCAGAGTTTTAAATTCGGTTATTTAATTAGGAACGGATGATTGTTTACTTTGGGAACGTACTGGGATTCCCGTCAAGTAATAACGTATACATGTGCACGTGATATCCTGCTAGGATGAAAGTATGAGAGCTTCGCTCTGCTTTATCTGCGTGTATGAAGGCTTTAAAAAGGTAATGTGGAAATTAAAGAAGGCTTGGTGTTTTACATGTAGATGTCTGCAGTTTATGTATACAAGTGTATTAGTATAATGCTTGCGAAGTAAACTAGCTTTTTCCCTTCAAGGCTCTCGGCCTTGCTCTTTTCCCACACTGTGCACACACACTTTTGCTTAGCTAGCGAAAATGGGAAGGGTGTTTTTAAGTTTATGAGACTGTTATCATGAGTAAGCTTTCTTCTTGATAGTATTTCCGCTTTATAGCTCTACATGTGTGTGCGGATCTTAGAGTTGCTCCACGCTGGCCTCTTTCCCTATGCTCAACTTCCTCCTTTCCTCATCATCCTCTTCTGTTTTTTTCCTCTTATTTTTCTCTTTCCACTGCTTTCTCTTTTATGAGGGGCATAGAAGGATTTTACTCTTCGTGTCTCTTTCTTTCTCTTCTCCACTCCTTTGCTTTCTCGCGCCTCTACCCTCCTACATTACTGTACATAAGTCCTGTCTCTGTCTTTCTTTCATTTATCTTGTGAGCTGGACGGTGCCTTTTGTATGTGTGTGGGTGCGTTTGCATTTGTGTGTGTGCGGTGGTAGTATTTGTGTGCGGGGGTTTGTGTTTTACAGTCCTTTTTTCCTGCGAACAACCGTAGAAAAGATGATAGAAGTCCCTTGTTCCTACTGAATAACACATGATCAATCCCAAAAAAGTGGTTTCGACACACGCTAGTATATGCCACCTTGAGCAGTCTCTCAACTTCCCACTCGTCATCGTACGGTCTCTGTGGAATTCTCAAGGGTACGAATGATTGCGTAGGAGAAGGCGGACACTTGTGGGAGGTTCAAACACATCTGCTGGCTATATGATGAGTATCTTCAAAGGGTAGTTTGTGCCTTTGGATTTTAAGTCTGCCTTATGTGTGACATAATTTCTGTCTTTGGTAGGTCATAGAGTGCTATCAGAGCGTTCAAAGGTCTAGATTAATAATTTCAATGTGTATATACTGCATAGAGAATAAATCAGCAAAGAGCGTGAGGATTAATATGAACGCGGACTATTTCCGCCTTTTAAAATGATCGTATGTAACAAAGTGAGGACTGTGCTTTGACTGCTGCTCAAATACTTAATCTTTTTAATTTTTTGCTAATAAATCATGTAACTTATTCCGCCGGTTTGAGCGACCAGTAGGATGGATCCTTGAATGTATTCGTCTAGCTTGAGTACCGTGAAATCGGTATTAGACGCCGGGGCGTCTATTTTTTCAAACGACCTGTACTATTTAAAAACTTCGAGTTGATCGAGAATAGGCTTGTAAAGCTCGCAACGTTAGCGTTTTTCCATAAGTTGTTAGTCGCGTTTATTATATAAACGGCAACTCTTGTGATCACCCACTTCCGGTGTTTGTCATTTCGAGGTGTTTAGGTCTTTAGCAGTGGTTTCGCGCCATTTGGGCAACATCAATCGATAGGGAAGGATTCGGAGCAGTGCCCTCGTCACAAGTCCGAAGTCTCTAGGTGGTTTCGTTTAGGAGATGCATGCGTCCGGGTTTCTTGAATTTTCGGAGTTTCTGCCGGTTGTGTAAGAGTTAAGGAATGGTTTTTTATGTTGTTGTTCTATTCGTTGTAGTGGGGTTGCTCTTGCTGAGGGGAAATCGCTGGGAGCAACCAATAGTCTGGGAAGTGCATTGCACTTCCCATAGACTGTTGTCTTGTAGCTCCCAGCGAGCATTACTATAAGCATACTACTAATGACTATAAACAAGGTCCACATCATTAATGTGGACCTTGTAGTTAGTCATTAGTAGTATATGACTACAGTAATGCTCGCTGGGAGCTACCAATAGGCTGTGGGAAGTGTAATGATGTTCCATGAGATCATGCATAGTAAGTATTATGGTGATAAGCGTACTTAAAACGTTTATCAACCAGAGAGAGCCAGTCAAACGTAAGCTGATTAACTCAGCGCAGGTTCTCTCTCCCAAACAAGTGGCCTAGTTGAATGGTCAGAGTCATAAATATTGGATCCAATGGATTCGAACTCGAACTGTGTGAGTTGAAAATACCCTCCGGGAGCTGGTTAGTCGCGGAATCGGTATATCTCTGGACGTGGAACTGGGTGATTGTGTGACGAGAGGGCTGAAGACGGGGGTGATTACACCACATCTCCAGTCACAACCAGTCTACACCTAACCTAAATATTTTGCCGAAGGGAAGGAAGATAGTCGTCTAACGCGACTATCCTGGTCTCTATCGGGGGATATTTAAATTTTAGTCCGAACTATCTTAAGTTTAAAGTGTAGCTGGCAGTGACCCTATAATAACAGCATAAGGGAGTGGACTTAATAGAACCCGCGGCCACAAGTATAGAGGCCCGGTGTTTGTTCATTCAAACAAGCAGAACCCCTTGCGTCAATTGGAGGTACGGCCTCTTTTAGAGGTACGGTGTCTAATACCGATTTTACGGTAATCCGAAAGTCTTCACATTTGAATAGTTAAGAGGAAGGAAGTGGTATCGGACGGATGAAATGCTTTGTGAGCGATTGTGAAGCGAATTCTCATAGTTCCATTACCCTGCACCGTTGGAATAATGAGCTTAATGGGAAGAAAAAAGTAGGGATTTATTACAAGAATTGTGTAGAGACGGTAATAATTTGTTAGAGTGGATTGTATAAGGGCTGTGTGTGTATGTAGCGAGAGAGCACATTTTGCTGTTATCTCCGAACAACGGGCTAGCGGTCGCCAAGACAAAATTACAAAGGGATATAGTTGATACGGCGAAATGAGTGGAGATGTGTAAATGTGAGTTTATACGATTGGTTTTTGAGAAACTGGCCATCTAATTCTGGAAGGGAATGAGAGAGCAAATACACTTGACCGGTGGTGCAGAGTAGCAGTGTGGTTGTATGGAATGAAAAAAAATCAGCCCTTTTTTCTCATTGGATTGGAAGACTTGGAGGAAGGTATACTTGGCTCCGTGGCCGTATTTATTAAATTCTACCAAGCTGTCCTACAATCTGTTCAGTAGAGACAGGGGGAGAGAGAGATGGAGAGAAAGTCTAAAGTGACTGTTAAAGTTGGCTGGAGAAGAAACTTCTACTGTGCGCTTCAACTCCCTCTCGATCTCGCTCTCATTCTCCATGTGAGCATTGTGGACTCAGTTGGGTAAATAATATTTCCCTGGCTTTCGCTGCCACTTCAGACAAGGTTATATGGAATTCTAATGGAACATGTTCGAGCTCGTTACATGAGGTCTGGATGGAATGCCAAGAAAGAATCAATTTCAATCAACAGGCTCTATGTACTAGTGCGTCTGTGCATCTCTTGTACTGTGTGGATGTGTAGCGGCCATAGTGAAGATTTCAGGAGCTTTCTTCACCTCGTCGCATTCGTAATCATTGAGAAACGTGGGAGAAATTTATTGAGGAGACTATGTAGACGACTGAATGAACAATTTTGAACTAATTTTATAAATGGCTCATTTGTTACTTCTGAGTGTACAGGTTACAGGTTGGACCAGAGCAAGGGTATCCACCTATCAACTGTTAAACTTCGATGAAGATTACTCTAGGAGGTGACCTACAATTTAAAACACCGCAGCCGATTTTTGAAAATTTGTGATATATTTTGAGATCACAAAATTAAAATTCGTTGGAAATTTAATGCGCTTTTGAACCAGCTGAAATATTGTGCACATGTGTGGGCCCTGAAAGTGAAATGTGGGTTGTAAGCTTGACACGAAACCAAATCTTCTTTACACGCTAGAGAGAACAGTAGTGAAAAGATAGAAGCCAAGGCTATGTAATCCTTGGTTGTGATCCTTGCAAACAGAATGGTATAATCGCCTTCCTAACTATCCACTGTAAAAGTCCATGCACAGTGTGTGCTCAAATCCTATCGGAGCTCGACATCAGCACCTCAATTAAAAATTATTGCTAGTAGTTCTTCGGAGACGAAAAGGTGCGTTTGTATGCAAAAGTATGTGTTTAGGAAGATATGTGCTGCCCAGGCTTACCTTCTGTATTGAATTTTGCAGAATTTTTGCACGATTCAAGTGAGGTTGAGTATATGGGTTACTCACAATAAAGCCAAGTATTGAATGGAACTTCACACATGACTGAGTATAGTAATAATAGGGGCTATATTATGTTGAGTGTAAGTAGCAGCGGAGTATAGTGACGAGGTAATGTAGTCGGGAAGAAGGGGAGGGAGGGGAGTTCGTCGTTCATTCCTAACCCATTGTGTTCCTGGATGTACATCTACACGGAAATGATTCTTGTCCACTTGGTTGGAAGAAGACGAGAGGCGGGTATGATGACGTCATCAGTACTGTTCTCATGTAAAAAGCAGACGAGTGGCTCAACTGACTCGAGCATTGCTAACGATCTTCCGGCTCTGTCAAAACTCCTCCGTCATTGTGTCGACAGTGGTGTGGGACTCACCAGCAATAGTCCTTTATATCAGACACATGCATAGTTAGTCCATTTGTGACGGTATCAGCATCTCCGTGCAATGTTAGTAAATTTGATGCTGCGACTGGATGCTAGTGGTTACTTGAGTCACTGAATAGATTACGTGCGTAGAAAATTTCTCATGCGGAGGGCTGAATTTACTGCAAGTGAAATTTTCACGAGTCAATGGATTTCATCATGAGTTTCTCGCGAGTAAGCGTGACATCACGGCCAAGCTGGCAACTACTGCAGTGTCCACGAGCAAGATATAGGACGCACGTATGCCCTTGTTGTTGGCTGGAATTATACTGGGACAAGTAGGAGGTCATCGACGCACACCGAAGTCCATAAGAATCTGTGAAAGGAACACGTGTGCAGTTTTTCTACCATCAGAGCATTTGCTAGTTGAATGATAACTCCTGCAAATCTTTCCAAAAAATAGTCTCATCAACATCGTCGTGGGTGATTCGGCAATAAAAGGATACCAGACGAGCTGGAGTATATAATATGACGACCCAGAGTGCGCCTGTGTTGGTTGAGTGCTATTAGAATGGAGCCTAATGGTTATTTCAACCAGCTACATCGCCTTCCACTCATAAATGATATCGAAATGACATTGCTACGTACTATTATTCCCTCCCCCTGTCCTCATACAGGGTTGAAGTCACGTAATGTGTCCTGTTTGACACGGAGGAATGAGATGGCTTGTGGCTGTACTTATAAAAGAAGCATCGAACCGTACTGTAACGACATGAACTGAGAAGTTTCGCCAAAGCAACACTCACGTCATCACCGTTCATTATGACAAGAGTAAATGCCTTAAGCGAATGAGCGGACTGAGCACTGAAATTTTTATGAGGATCGCGAAATGAGCACTATTATTATTAATGCATAATGATGATCGAAGATTCTAAGGCTGATGTTAAAATGTGCATGTCTTTCTTTATTTTCAGCCAAACTAGACGGCGTAAAAACCTACATGAGGATGCGAAGAGTGCCCAATTATTTACAAGTTAAAGTAATTAAATGGTTCGATTACTTGTGGCTAACGCAAAAGTGTTCGGATGAAGAAAAGGCCGTCAGTTGTCTTCCAGGTGAGTGAAATTTATTTCATCAGTCTTTGCTCTGCCCGAATTATGCATATTTAACCGCTTCTGATTGAGTCATTTGGATGTCACGGTCAGTGAGACTGTACGAACATGTGAAGTTATGTACGGATTTAATACAACTGCATAAAATAATGAACAAACAACAGCTCGGATTATTAACCACAAGCTTGAAGATATCACCATAACTTTCTCGGCTCTATCTTGTCTATTTGATAAGACATTAAGCGTCTGACTTGCCTACTCTTAAACTGTATTTATTTATGTAGAGAATACGGAGGCGAGAGATAAATGAGCGATTTAAAATACACTGCAGGTTAAGCTGGAATGGAAGGACAGACTGGTGAAAGAAATAAACAGAGTCGGTGTAACATGATTAGTGAGGAAATGATTCCGTGCTGCACGCAGACCTATTTAATGATTCTAGCTAATCCTGTTAATACTGTGCTGGAATTGAAACAGCTGGGCGTGATGCACGTGTACAGGCAATAACCTTAAAATTCATCCTTTGCTCACCTCAGTCTCTCTCCCTTCTGCTTGAATTATCCCAAATCTTGTCGCCTATTCGTTCATCGTCTCCGGCAAAAATATGATTGATTAGGCTGGGCTATTTTTACTCACATATTATCTAATCATGTGAACGTAACGACCATAAGCTAAGGTGTGTAGACGGTTGAAGCTGTGAACTGAGATTTAAGTGTCTATTTAGTACAAGCACATGTGCTGGGATTGTACTACGTGTATCCTTTAGTGTATATGCTGGGAGGATTAGATAGAAATAGCGCCCTGCAGGATCATCATCACCATTACCTCATATGAACGTACGCACACGTGTGTGAATGTTCTTGTAGAAAGTCATATACAATTCGCTGTCAACTTTTCTATATACAGAAAAACATACGTTGGAGGGAGATAGGTTGTAATTTTTACTCCTATACTGTCGAGCAAGTAAGTAGTGGACGATATTGAAGTGAGTAGAGCTTTGAAAGGTGACATTACATTGGGTGAAGAAGGCAGAGTGTGTGGATGAGAGAGGAGAGTAGTAGAAAGGGAAAGAGAGAGAGAGAGGAAAGCCGTGAGTAAATATTTGGGAATGGAAAAGCCTCTTTCTTTGACAATAATCCGGTAGAATAGGAGAAAATTGAAATGTGGACGACACTAGGAAGAGGAAAGGAATAGGAGGGAATCGTTAACATTGTGTATCCTTTCTTTACTGCAATTTCCTAGCTACTACTGCAGGGTCTCTAGGGGATTTTTAAAGAGGCTCCAAATCCTTGCTTTGACTTTCTCTCATGTCTTTGATCCTTCTCAAACCCCAGCTATGGCTAACTTCTTCTCCTTTCCCGCATCACTAACTTACTGCCGATGAGTAGAATTTGAAGGGTTTTTCCACACTCTCCATGTCATCATGACTCTATTTTTCTTCCTACTGATATCTCTCGAGGCTTTAAACTCACTCAGCTTCAACCATCTCTGTATGCATTAACTTATAAAGGTTAATCTGGAGGAGATGGGATCACTTTAGGTAATATTTTGAACTTGTAAAGGTGATTTAGATAGAGACTATGTAACTGTGGTTACGTGCCTGCAATGTGCTGTGGTAAATTTTAAGCTGCACGGAACATCTTTAAAGATTGTTTGGAACGAAGAAGCAAAATAGACGGAAAAATATCTATGAGAACATGGAAATGAGGCCCCTCAACTGTATTTCTTGTCCTTGTACACAGCCATGAATAAAATATGACAGTTCCCAAAGGCAGACAAACAAGAAAGAAAGAGAAATGGGTGCGGCCACAGAAAGTCCATACATTTCTATGATGCTATTTAGTTTGAATTTAGAAAGTTTGCTTGTGAGTAGGCTGTTACCCAGAAGGACCTAGATTTTGGACCTGTTCAATCCTATGCGCTATAGGCTCAAGTTACATTTCAGCCACGCTTGCTGAACATATTGATGATGGTGATTGTATAGTGAAATATTGAGAAAGTCGCGTTGGAAATTTGAAATAAACAGCCGGATTTAACTGTGTGTTCCAACATACTTATTTTGAACAAATTGCTTCCGTCTCCTAACTTGAAGATATACGAGCTTGACTTAAGACACAATGAAAAGAAATAAAGGAATGGATGAAGGATTACCCACTTACGTTTCATAGGAAATGCAATGTAAATATTTTGCACAAATGTGAGTACTAATGCAAGTAGTGTGTAACCAGTATTGCATTCAGTATTTCATCAGGGCCTCCTTTACACTCTGATGCATGCGTGTACGAAAAGGGGGACATTTTTGAATTCAAGTAGAAATTGAAACTGAAAGTAAACAATCAGGTCGTACTTGTTTGTCACATTGGGTGCCTATGACCCGAGGGTCTAGCCCATTCAAATGACTTTTCGTGTACAGTGGACGTGTTCAAAGTGTGTTGGTCCAAAACATTTTTGTGGTAAATGGAGAAAAGGAGCCGTATAAAGAAGAAGACTAAAGGAGCCACTACAAAATCTACACTCATATTTTCTCTTCTTCTATAGACAAACTGAAGGCTGAAATAGCAATCAATGTTCACCTGGATACCCTAAGACGAGTTGAAATTTTTCAAAACACGGAAGCAGGCTTCCTCTGTGAGCTGGTGCTACGACTTCGACCTGTTCTCTTCTCCCCTGGGGATTACATCTGCCGAAAAGGTTTGTTCCATTAGAAAAACTGATAATTAATCTTAAACATGATTGTATACATCCACGAATGGACATTGCTATAAGTAAAGATCCTTGTTATGCTCAACTTCCCCTGCGATAGAGTAAACAGGGAATCAACGTTGGCACATGCCATCCATCATCCTTCAAAAACTTTAGTAAATCATGACAGGATAATGCCTTTTGATATCCTAGGCGCAGCTGCCGTTACACCTCAAACGTATGCTTCTGTGTCCGAGTAAGAGTGAAAGTGGGCTTTCCCTCGACGCTCTATTGCATGTGGGTGTGTGTGCAAGAAAGAAAGAACAGCGATAGATTTTTATCGCCATTCCTTTCCACTCGATCCGTCCTTTTTCCATTTACGTCCTTCCTTCTCTCACCCAAACTTGATGCTTATAACTGGATGGATACGTGCCTCCAGGTAATGTTCCACGCTTTCCAACCATTTCCTCATTTGCTTCGAGGGCCACAGAGTCAAGGCTGTGTGAAAGTGAATAGAGGTAAGGATCTGCGATACAGGACGTAACTCTCCTTCTGTGCATACGTTGAGATTTTAACATGCTAGAGTAACGCATTTGTAGAGCTCTCCAGTTTTGAGAACGAGGGAAATGTAAGGGTGCCTACGCCCTTGTGAATGCTTGGACATATGTTTATGCGTGTGCGTGTACAATGTTTGAAAGTAAGTAGATTTGTTAATAGTAGAGGAAAGTAAGCTATTTGTACTCCGAAGCGCGTGTTAGTACTGAATTGAATAGAGGAATCAATAAGAAAATGGAAAAGAAAGTTAAGGGAACAATTAGTGGTTAGATGGAAAAGTCCAGCCATGCACTATAGTTTTGGACATGAAAGGGTCTTCACGACATATACCATACTGTACATGATATCCCCACACAAGTTTCTCATCTATTTATCATTGTTAAGTGGAGTGAAAGCGTTCTGAATTCACACTCACATAGTTCCACATGCACACACCGGGCTTCACCGGAGGAATTCGAAGGAATCGAGACACACTCACTCCCACACATCCACACTCACAGTAATAGTCTATCGGCAGGGGAAAAGACGACGGCGCCTTGTCCTCTCACATCGAATTTTATGACGTTACGTTTTGAGTAGGAGTGGTAAAAGTATGTGCGGTGTGTGTCCTTCGCGTATCCGGTTGCCACTTGTTATGATGATGGAACCTGTATGCTTGGCTATAGACAAAGGCTTATTATTGAGCTGAATTTATGACAGTTCGTAAGTAGTAACAGTAAAAAAAGAGTGGGAAGCGATGAGTGGTTAAGATGGCAGTTAGGTTTTAAAAGGACTACGTGAGTGAGGATTTTTATGGGCCACATCAAGTGGTGTGCGGAGGACCATAATGGCAGCATTACTGGAGGACATCAGGTGTGAAATCAGGAATAATAGGGACAACATGGTTTTTAGCTGGATATGTATGGTTAATGATGAGAGCGCGGGCAGGTGATACAAATAAAAAGTGAATTTATGTATGCATGTGCATTATATTTGGCTTAAAGTTAGGTATAGGCTTGAGATTTAGCTCAGAGGGACAGTCTGAAATGATGGGGGAGGGGGCGATGTGACAAATTCTTGTAATGTGGACAATGACTGGAGATAAAGTTGAGAGAATCCAGTCGAAATGGGTAAACACATTGGGGTGTGGAGCACATTAGAGCTGCTGCTACTGGTGACTGAAAGTCTCATATGTTTTTTTTCCTGCAGGAGAAGTCGGGAAGGAGATGTATATAGTGAACCGTGGTCGACTCCAAGTGGTGGCTGATGACGGGAAAACAGTCCTTGCAACTCTTAAGCCCGGCTCTTACTTTGGGGAAATCTCCATCCTTAACATGGGAACTGCAGGTGCGTTTGTTGTTCTTGTTACTCCGATGAAAAGAATGTTAGAATGTAATATGTGCCTAGTTATAAGGTGTACAAGACTGATATTTTTGTCTCTACAGGTAATAAGACACTTTTTTTTGTTAGCGCAGTGATACTAACTTTAGCGTGCTACTTGTAGGTATGAGATGCGGGTGGAAAGAGCGGATTCCACTTTCAAGTAGAACAATTTGTTTATACTCTGCTTCACATACCATTTTTGTATTTCTCTTACCTGGATCTCAGTGCGCCCATTTTTTATTATACTCGCTTGACTTGTAGAAGTGAATTTGTGTCATTTTTAGACAAAAATGAGTGTGGGACGACACTTTCCCGTTTTTGTAACGTCGTCAGATGTTCATAGAATCGAGACGGACAGAGAGTTTGGGGGAGGACGAAGTAAACAAGGAAATCAGAAAATTACTCAGTCTTCCTCCTCTTCTCGCTTATATTGAATGGTCGTTTTTAGTCGCGGTATAGATATATACCGGCGACTATTGCCTACGTCCACTTCCGGTGTTTTCTGATTTAGAGGTGTCATTTACGATGGCATAAGTGTACTCAGGAGTCATTTTTCACCATTTCGGCAGCATCAATTGCTAGGGAAGGATTTGGACGTGTGCCTTTCAGTACTGTGAAGTTTTTAGATGGTATAGTCAAGGAGATAAATGTATGCGCGTTTGTGGTTTTTTGGAGTTTTTTGTGGATGTGTAAAAACGGGGGAAAAGTATTTCTTCCTCCTAGAGATGGATATATACTTAAAAGAGGTGAACTTTCTTGGAGATATGGAGAATACTGACAAAGTTTATGCTAAAGGATTTACATGAGTCATTTTGCTCGGAGCAACCAATCACTGTGGCTTGGACTGGAGCGTATTTAATACGTTTCGACGAACCAGAGAGACAGAGAGAGCCTGGCAAGCGTATGCTGATTAACTCAGCGGCGTTCGTGTAGGAGAATGCCCTCTCTCTCTTCCAAACAAGAAGCCTACTATAGTGGAATGTTCAGAGTCATGAATATTGGATACAGTAGATTCGAACTTAAACTGTGTGAGCTGAAAATGTCCTCCGGGAGGGGGGCAGAGTAGTTGGTATTTCTCTGGAGGTGGACCCGTGTGTGTGAGGGGGGTGATGAGGGGAGTACACTGAGATTTGGGGGAATATGTGTGGGTGGGTGAAGCGGATAATAAACCCACGATATTTAAAAATCTTCAGCCAAAACTAACCTGCACCT
>JAQIWI010000138.1:0-63410 GCA_034698825.1 Deuterosminthurus bicinctus | reverse complement strand
ACTAAAAAAAAATATAAAAACGGGATCCATCTGCGTCTTTTTAGTACATAATTATTAGTATACCAATGTACTAATTTTGTATCTCCGGGTTTGTTCGCTAGGGAAAGCCACATATCATTTCATTTCTGTTGTGATATCCCTTTATTATATTATAGCCATTTTGAGTGCGAAATATGGAAGAGGGTAGTTGTGGGGGTCGTGCATGTTAAACGTGCTTCCCATGCATAATGGACACATTCACACGACCAGCCAACTGTTGATGCAGCGGAAAGACTTAGACTCATGCTATGCAGAGCTATTGAATAATGAATTGCGTGGTACGGCAATAGGGTAGAATCACTCCTGCACATTTTGTTTCAATCGTGAACCGGAAACGATATCATTATGAAGATTTTTGGTTTTACACCGACTGAAAGGAGATTGGAGGTTTTGGGGTTTTGCTTTCCTTATGGGAAATTGGGGCATTATTACTTGGACCATGGGCGTTGTTTGGATTGTGTTGTACAAAAAGCATAAAAACTTGATTGTGATACTTGGCTGGAAACGAAAGTTTTGGGATCAGGCGAAGTATGTTACCCGTCCGGCTCATTCCTTTCGAGTTTCTGCAGCGCATGTTGACAAGTTGACATTATCCTCATGTGTCTTGAATCAAGACTCTTGATAGATGCCCAGATAGGAAGTTGAGAATGTATTCTTTTCGTTAGAATAGCAAGAAGAGGCGAGTTGGTTTACTCTTCAATATGGATTGGTTTAGTGTCAGGCTTATCTGACATGATCATTTGTTGAGCATGGACACAAGGCTTTGTGAATAAGACATGTGAGGCTTTTAATTTGAAACGTTCTGCAAGGATTCTGAGCTGATGAGACAGGGCAGGAACTTGATCGTATGATTTAGCTGGGAAGTATCAGGATATTTGCCTGTCACAATGTAGAGCATCTACCCTCACACACAAACACGTGGAGCGGAAACAAGTGGTAATATGAGTCTTTTTGACTTGCAAATATGTCAAATTTCATCTCATCCATGAAACAAATCGAGAAAAGGAGTCCAAATCTTGTTATTGCTTGCGGAAATTGGCGGCAGTAAGTAGTGAAATTTTTCCAACGTGCGCATGACTTAATACGATTACTCACGTAGTTTCTCATAATTTTCATGTCCGGCGCAGGGGGTAAGCATTTGCTAGAATATTCACTTATTATGTTCTTGTTGTTCTTTCCTCGTTGTGGTCACGTCAATTGCACTTGATTCATACATAATTGAGAGCCATATACACGCTAAATGAGGCTTTACAAAAACACTTGAACGAACATTTTCTTAATTTAATAGGATGACAAAGTGATCGAGCTTGTCGAATATTTTGGTGCTAGTGGGATATGATTACTCATGCAGATGCACCATTAATTATGCCATTCCACTGGTAATGATCACATCATCCTCAAACCTCTTTTGTCATTTCCTCAAGATTAAGTCAATATTGTATTTGTAAACAAGTTGACATAATTATGTCAGGGACTCGGTTCGCATTGAAACAAAAAAGAGACTTGCCATCACATGTGTTCTCTCCCTCTTCCATTCTGTTCTAATTGAGTTTTTTGATTCGTGTGGCAGGAGGCTTGATGTGCAAGAAAGGACATGGATCTTTCTCAGTTGCTCCTGTCGCGAGGCTTTAGAGAATGTCTCATGTCTATTTCGCTATTAATCTTCCCAAGAAGTAGTCAAATTAACCATATATGGTCATGTGAGAACAGAGTGTGCACATTTGTTGATGATGAACGTTATGTGAGGGGCTGTAGAATAAATTGCAGTGGATTTTCATAAGCCTCATTCTCATCCGCAACTGGCTGCCTTTTGAGCGAACATGACGGCACTGACTGCGAATGAGAGACAGGAGTAGGAAAGACAGGAGCAGCATAACCACTGACTGTGAGCATCACTATTAATCAACTGGTGATATGATAAGTCTGATTTAGGCTTGCGAACTAGTGCTACTGCTGTTACTTGCGAATTCTGCCATGAGACGCATGAGACGGTATACTTTCACCTTCGCCAAACTCGTGGTCGTTTGTTGTTTACCACATTTAATTTTCCAATTATTTTAGTGGCACACAATTTGTCTTTCCCAGAATTCCTGTTATAATTTACCTGCATGAAAGTAAGTGCAGTCTGTCATATAAAGTAAATTGGTGCTGGGGATATCTAACGCTTGTGAGCAAGCGAGGGATATTAATTGTATCATCATCTCCTGCACCAGGATCACTTCTTAACTACAACTATTACGACAACTTCCGTTTCAGATTTGAGAACAATGATGCTGTCCTCGTGGGCTCAACGACGTCGCAATTGCATTCCTTTTTTTGCCTTTGACATAAATCATCATTCATATAAAAGTCCTGCTCGCACTTCCATTCACCATAATCATAATATTATGAGACACGGAAAATACCTTCCGTACTACCTTTTACTCTGTGCACATACATAACGCCTGTCCGGATGTAACCGTATTGTCTGACTTAGTGTTATATACCTTTACTTGTTCTTCTTACCAACTAATGAAGGGGAAAAAGAATTACATTTGAATATTATACTATAGCAACGACGGTTGGTGTGCATATTCTGTAGCTAAGGGGGCATTGCGTTTTACAATATCACACCTTGGTCTTGCTTCTGCTTAACCACTATCACTAACCCTGCGAATTATTTTCATTTTAATAATACACACGAAGACAAGACACTATTTCTAGAGTAAGTTTGCTACAAGAGTTTTACTGAGTAAGAGTGTTGCTTCCGCAGCACAAGAGTTATTATTAACACTCCTGTAGTGTCCTGGGGGTACATTACATAGCTCTCGCTTCCATAATAATCATGCTCTCATGCATAATCTCTTTTTGCATCCGCAAACCTAGTGAGTTCTAAGCTGACTCTAATCATGGGGTGGATTACGGCATGAGACTATCTAACTTGGTGGACGCATTATTTGATGGGTAGGAAACCCGTTAAAATTTCACTAGTGAATGGGAGGTGAATTGTTTTTACAAAAATCCCTTCTAGGAACCATTAACTCGAGCGCAAGTCACCTTTAGTCATACAGGCACATGTTGTGACAACTATACAGAAAGACAGGAGCGTCCCTAAAAGTTCACATTAATATGTTCCCTCCTAAGTTTAGGGAGTGTTTAGTGGTGTGATAACGCCAGTACACTCATGGGCCGGCGGTGGTTTTCACACACACACACATGAACATTATCAAACCAACATTTAAAGTCTCACAAACTTTTGACGAACAAATCCATTCATTCTGATTTTTTCACGCTTTTCACTCCTCCAAGGTCATTTTCGCATGCTAAAATAAACGCAATCAATGAAGATGGCTTGATTTTGTGCTTCGTTGCCAAATGATAATAAAAAACCATTAATTATTCAACAAGCAATGATGGTGACAAATTGAATGCGTTGACCAGATCGGATAGTTGGCTGACTGTTTTACTTCTTTATACAGAACATTTGTGTCTTTATCAGCGAAGAGAACAGCAAGAGATGTGACACAGAGATACTCGTTGACGTATTGTATGTCACTCCCTAACCGCACCATGTCCAAGGTGCAATAATGAACAAAGGAGTAAAATTGAAAAAGCGCAATTATTCCAAAGTACAAGTAAGGATACACTATCTTGATAACGATGTGTGAGTTGCCATTGAGTTTATTACGGTGATGAAGTTGAAGGTAGAAGACGACGTCGACGTTGTTTCTTACGTTGAGCCTAACTTGCATAATACAAAACTCATTTGTCCCCGAAATGAATAAAGAGGCCTTATGTACATTCATCAAGTGCGAACGGGAGTCGACTAAAATAATGCAATAATTTCTGCAAGGAAAGCCGCACCATCACCTAAGGGGCTCGGCTGTATATCATGATCTGTCGATGATGATGGTATGGGACCAGCGTTCGTTCAGACGCTTTATATTGAGACACCTCTTACAATACAGTGACAAAAGTACTGACGGCATTACTATGTTCTAGCACATGGAGATGTGTGGACCACCGTGATGCACGTTGAGTGCTCACATGGAGCCCTCAATGCCATTGCTGTATTGTGACACGGTGCAATCGTGAGGCTCATTTGGAGACGCCGCTATAAGAAATGGCCTTTCTCAAAGGCAGCGCATGCATATATACTTACTGTGTCAACAACGAGCTCATTCTTCGGGTGGTGATTTGAGGTTTTTGCATGCTGGAGAACTTAAAGTACATGACACAAAGAGATAATTGTGTCGTGGATACTCTCTCAGCAGGTTGACACAAGGCCTTCCCCTTCTTTTCTATGTGCAACAGCCGACATGATGTGTTACATACGAGAAAGGAAAATAACTCAACTGACTCGCTTGTTCGGGTGCATAATAGCCTCCCCTGGTCTCTGTAGTACTTGTGTACGCGGGAGTGAAAGGGAACATAATGTCGTTGGTACTAATCATATGATTATAATTATTGACATTCAATCCCTCCTTGTGACTCGTTTGTTTGGAACCTTTGTTGTACCAGTGTGGGCGACTGGGAATCTTGTACGGTATGATTGCGCAACTGATTGTTCCCTTTCAAATAATGATGCAAACGATTTTAGCGCTTCTTTTCACCAGCGTCTCATTACAAACTGTGGAACGTTTGCATGTAGATGTGTACTATGTAACTTGTACAAGAGTTCTCGTTTTCATGAGAGTTTCTATATGTGTGTAATTGCGATCGCTCGTACACCTGTGAATACACTACTACCATTGAGCCATGCGTAACTCACGGAATAGAGGATCTTACACTCAGCAATAATAATGAAGAGAAACATTTATATTCAGTTTCTGTTAGGTAACGATCCCGGTATATCATACAATTCATACAATAACGATAAAAAACTCTGATTATCGACATGTATTTGTCAATGTGTCATTGGGGCTCGTTGGTTTTCACATGTAGCGCGTAGCACATAGTGAACAACATACTTCCCCTTTATCACTTTCCTTGCCTAAAGCTTTCATAATTCATCCTCCGCAAAGTGCGCATACTCAAAAACAAACAAGGAATAACTTAGCATTGTTTGTACTAAACTGAGTGGTATGTTATGTCTGTCAGAGGTGGATTGCTGATCGTCAAGTCGTGTTTTGGATGAAACAACACAGGCTTATAAATTGTCATTACAGTTACTATTATTGAGAGTGACGATATATGAATGTTGCTCTTTTGCAAAGATCCTCAAAGCTGCTGATTCTTGATAAAAATGTCACGAAAATATGATTACGACCGAATCTTATAACCATAAAATTTGACACGCCTTGTGCTCACATCATTGAAGCCTTGGTAAGGACAAAGTCAAGATGTATTTATTATTCTTGGTCCTCTGTGAATGAAATTCATACTGAATGAGAGCGAGTGGACCAGAAACTTGTTGACTATAAAAATCCATGAATTTGCAAAGCCGATTTCCCATTGTACATGACAAATGGATTTTCAGTGATATTACGAAGGGCTCTAGACAGGCGGCCTTTCAGTTATTTTAGCTGCTTTGTCAATATCTGGAGCTGTACGATGATTGGTGTAACAAACCTTTGTTTGCCTTTGAATTGACTTTGTCATTTTGGCTTGTGAGAAAAAAGGGATGACAAAAATAAGTCCTTAAAATCCTTCAATTTCTCAATTGCACCACATTCTTTGGGAACGGAATAGAGGCGGCAAGAAGAGCAGATGGCTTGAGTAAACATTGAATAGTGGCTCCTACTCCGCCAAAGATTTCGTTCCCACATAAAAATATCTGAGATGGCTTGATGATGCAACAATGAAGAAAATCATGGTGTCATTTTCTAGTTCTGGGCACACTTGGAATATTTTTTCATTAGATTCATTGTGGCTAACACAAGTGACAAACATGGTCTGGCTCGACCTCGAATCCGGTTTCCCGAAACACTTTCTGCTCATTTTCTTGCCAAAAATGACAAGAACATCTTGATTTGTCACCGCGGACCAAGGCTGAGAAGACGACGACAAAATGGTGAAGATAAGCATACTGATCCGTTCCCATATCAGCCTCATCACAAGTACTGTAGACAAGACATATAATAAACATAATCATATTGTCTCGACTTTTGGGTCGTAAAGATGAATCTAACTAAGCTGCATGTGTCTGCCAAAGTATCCTCATTCTACGTATACGTGAATTGTGAGCTCGCTCAAATTTCACCTTCACGTTTTTCTCATGGATTCATCTTGCTGTCCCTATGATTGCCCCACTCAAAGACTGCGAGAGAGAGAGGGAGAGGAAAATGCCGGTCTTACAATATTCCACTCGCAAATAGCTGTCGTTTGGTTGTTGTTGTGATGGCATATGCTGTATTATTCTTGGGCTGCTAAAAAGCTCTTGTTTCTTGTTAATTATAATAATGTGCATGTACGGTTTTGATGGAGAGGGGAGTTATAGTGGGAGCTCGAAAAAAAACGTGATTTTAATAATGGAGCCCTCACCTTCACGCTCATCTGAAGAGATTGGAGAGTTAAGACCCTTATGAAGCAATGCCACTGTAAAATTAACCGTCCTCTTGAACAAGAGTTAGTTGGAGACAAAGTTTGACTGACTGCGTGCAGTATAATAATGGATGTGTACATTTGAAAGTGCGAGTGCGTATGAAGTTATTCAAAGGGTTTTTAATAAATTGCAGAGACGACGCTGATGATGACGATGATTGAACTCGCCGAGCAGAGCTTTTTGTCCTATACTCTTCATAGAACTTCGAAAGGGTCGCTAGATGATTAGCCTGTATTACAAAGCCTCTTGTTGGGTGGAAGCTGTTTGGCTCTTTTGGCAGATGAGGCTTTCTTTTGTCACTCCACTCACGCACATTGATTTGTGACAGGCTGTACTCCCGCTTAGGCACGTGAGTGTGAGAGCAACAGCCACAACATATCCATGAGCGTGTGAGATGCGTACGCCGACAGCCCTTTTGTAGACAACTATCATAATGAAACAGACCTAGACTGCGAAGGTAGCTAATAACTAACCCCGACAGAGTTCTCATTCAAATATAATTTTAAATACGATTATTGGGTAGATTTGGTATTCATGTGCAGGTACATATAGATGCGTGAGGAGTGACGGTAGCAAGTTTAAGTGTTGCATCGAGGCTTCTCTTCTCTCATTGCGTCAACGTCGCCATCATCATCCTGTGAGCTGGACGACCAACGCCTACACGCGCTTCTTTTGTCTTACTCAAGGAGTAATGAGAAAGACAGCCGGAGAGAGAGAGAGAGAGAAATGGGAGTTGGTTAATTGCAGGAGGAAAGCAAATTAAATTCTCCTCTCAACTGCTCATTCACTCAGTAAGTCTTGTGGGGCTTTGATGGGAAAAGGGTTTACTTGTAACCTGATTTTCCTCTGGCCTATTTGCGTCATTATGGCTCATTTTTCACCACCCTGACTTGGACAGTAGCCCGCTCAGGAACTATTATTTGTGACGACAAACTACCCTGGTCAGCTCGTGCCCGCACACAGACACAGACACACACACACACACACACACACCCACACATCCACATAAGTGGCTTCATGTTTATGAAACAAAAAGGAATGATGATGGTACCAGCAGCATGGAGCTGTTAGTGTGCGCAGTATGAAGAACAGGAACTATACAGATTACGCCTCTATGTGCAATGGCCATAATACTTTCGCTTTTAAACTGAAGAATGACATGAGCGTTTCACAGCTACGGCAGAGAGAATAACAGCGGTAGACTAGATGCATGCACACAAATTTATACACGCTGTGCTTTTACGAAGACTCACAAAGCTCCGAGAATTTCACAATTAACATTATTATTACTATTTGTGGCAGCAGCCGCTGCTCCAACCACATGGAAGTTGCAATTTGCTGTCTGCTGTTAAGGAGAAAAAGGATGACAATGATGTGGACCACTACGCTGTTTCCTGTGCCACAGAAATCTTGCATAATATCATGATGGTCATCATGAAAAGTTTCGCTATTTGGTCACATTAGTTGCATTTCACACTGGTTTCACCTCGCCCTTATAAAATACACCACTGAATATTTCTGGTTGTTTCTCGCGGATCTTCCAATTTAATTAGCGCCATAACAGAATCCATACAATGGTAGGACAAGAAATATTGATTTCATTTGAGCAGTGTTGTCATTGAAGAATTCGTAAAACGTGGTAGGTAGATGGTGGCAACGTCGTCGCAACCCATACGAAGAATCCTTGTAGCAAGCATTAGTACTGACCCGAGAAACAATAAAAACGTCCTAAGGTTTTTCCTCTCAAGGCTCCCAATATTACGACCGTATTGATTACCATTTGCTAGTTATCTATACGATTGAAAACGCAAACTGCCTAGGGAGTTTCATCTTGTCATAAAATTTACGAACTTGTTTTATACGCAACAAGCAAGCGGATTTTTGCCAAACCGCATTAACGAATGTCATCCTGAATGCATGGGGATTTGTGAAGCTTGATAGGCGAATTAACATTGAAAAAGATGCCAAGCCAACTTTTGCAATTATCTGCGGTGCATATTGGATACGGATTATTCATGTGCGCTTTGTTAGTTCATCGTAATTCTAGGTGTGTGTTTGTGTACGTCTTATGAGGTAGTTTTTAGGTAGTTTCAATGAAAGTGGTTTCGGCTTGTATGGTTTACTTTCGAAATAACTTTTCGCTTGTTTATTACACAAGTTTTGAAGGGCTTTTGTTCCGGCCTGAAAGAACAACTTCAGCTTCATTTTTCTGTTTTTTCATCCAAGAAGAACTGACTCATTGCCTTAATAATCTAGATTTTTTTCCGCTTTTTTATACTTAGTACACTTTATGAATTGTAAAGGCGCAAACAAATTCAGCAATAATTTTTGTAGGTGGGGAATTGTTGTGGCTTCAGCAAGAAATGCTTACAGACTTACTTAGATTGGTACATATAGTTTCGTCGTCTATGAATGACGCCTAATGTGCCCTGAAAATTCATATGTAACGGTGTTGAGCAGTTTAAAGTCTATATGTGTATCCACTGACTTTTAAAAGTCCGTTTATGTATTTTAAGTACTAAAAATTTTACATTGAAATCTTTTCTCAAGTAAATCGCCGACTAATGAAGTAAGTCTATGCGAAGTATTGCCATTTTACGAGCCTGAAACAACGTCGGTCTTGGCGTTTGTACTACAATTTATGAATTTGCTGTGCCCTGCTGATACTCCGGAGTATATATATATATATATTTGGACAAAAGATGATGGAGGTTTGCAAATTGTCCCTTCTATTATTGCTTTTGATTTTCAAGCGGACGTATAGAGAATTTTATTACGGACAGCAGAGGGATCAAAAGGTTAGAAGAGCAATGCCCACCAGACACGACACACATTGCAGCTTTTCGTGACAAATCTCTACCTTAGAATCCTAATTTGGAGAAAAAATATAAAGCAAAAGAAAAAACGCAGATTTACTTTTGAGCATCCTGTGAAAGAGATTTAAGTTTTTTTCTGCATGTGGACGTGGCACGTAGGACTATTACACCGCGGTCTACCATGGTGGTAGGAAGATCATTGTAATAACTCAACCTATCGTAGATTTTCCGTCTTTTCTGCTTTTGCTCGGATTCTGCAGAATTATATGGGGTCATTTTCACTATTTTAAAGCGACCCTTTACTTCTTGATGAGCGTTTCGGGAAAATACATCCACCTAAACAGCTGTGTTTCATACTGTATAGCATGGAGCCAATGTTCCTCTCGCATGTGCAAGCTAGAGAGCTGTGTGGCTCGAGAATACGATTCATTTTCAAAGGTCATAAAGTGAATTTTGTCTGTTGGGATAGAAAGAGGGGCTGTGAGGGAGTTGACATGCACTGTATCTACAGTGTAGTGAAACAGAAGCATGTTATCAGAGTTGTGTGATGTTACACCAAAGACGCCGCAAAAATTCTTATTATATTTCATGTGTTGCTTCTTGAAGATGAGGAAACTAAAGTACGTATGTGGGTTTATTTTTCCCATCAAGACGATTTACTAAAGAAAGAAGACTTCTTGGCATGACAGAATAATATTAACACACTAGAGAATAATTCTGCTGGCTACGGAGGCCTATGAATTCACGTAAATGTGGTCCATAAGGTCCATAGTACAATGATAGGCATTTCCGTTGGTTACCACAGAGAATATTTGTGGTGAATGTTAATAATATCCGCAAGGGGATTTTACATGTGTGATTCCTTTGTACATATGTGTATGCGTGTGTGTGTGTGCCTTTTGTGACCGATTGTGGTGTGTATGCATGTAAAGATGAAATATTCACAAGGTCAGAGGTACCTTAGTGAGGCAGGCGGACATTTTGATGTTGAGATTTGAAGGAGTCAGGAGAGTTGTTACTTGGTGATGGTGGTGACAGGACCCTGCCACCGCGTTCAATTGTGGCTCTGTAGTGTGCGTGTGTATGTCGTCGTAGAAAATCCAGGGCGTCATCATCCATCATATTTACAAAAGTATTTGAAAGTTAAACTTGTCAAAGCATAATCACTTTTAACGCCAACTACTACTCTCATTGATGGCTTTTGCAGGCCACGAAGGAGATTGATTGGATCCCGTCGTTCTCATAAGGTTGAGAAGTATCGTGCACGAATGCGTACGCCTGTGAATGTGTCATCCACTTGAAAAATCTCTTGAACTTTTGTTCTTGTGGCAATAATGATCATTATTATTATTATCATCAACAGTGAATTTCTTTGAAATTTTCACACCTTCAAGTATGAATTGCAGATTTATGACTTGATCAGAAAATGAGGAGGGGAAAAGTTAAACTGTGAGTTTGGCATGGACATTTTTCAAGTCGGCACATGCTTGACAGAATAGCAATAGCTGGGTAATTGAGTGGAGAAGATGCGGGCAGGAGGTGGAGATGATGCTGATGCCGATAGTCATAATAACAATGATGATGAGAATGTGGTAAAAGTGCGCTGACATCCATGCTTGAACTTTTAAGCGCCTGTTCTTTTGTCTTTGTGCCTGCGAGTTTGGCCACATTGATGTTTTTCCCTGCGATCTCCATTACTTTTGCCTTGCTTTAATTATAAATTACTCATGGTAAGGATCGTTTAAACTCGACGTGCGTGTATGGATTGTTGTCGTTCTTGTACTGACGGAGGAAATAAATGCCGGAAAACGACTGCCATTGTTTCCTCCCTCAACTCTCATGACCTCCAGAGAGCAACTTGATCTCAAACTTATAGTCAGCCTAAGTAGTAAGTCAGAAAATGGGCATCTATGCGACCCAACCGTCTCTCTCGTCCATTGAGTTAGCTGAATGTGCACCAAATTTCGTGAGACGCGACTTTACGGTCGATCAGTTCATCATACTGCCTCTGCTGTACTGTATCTGCCTGCATGAATGCAGACATGCAACTAGTCGCCATATATTTCTTGACAAACTTTCTCGATTTCCCTACAAACAACAACAATTTGGGCGACTCATGAAGGAGGAACACATCCGGGTGGTCCACCCGCTGCATCATTAAAACATGCGGCAAGTACATCCACTTGTCCTCAAAGTGGGCCTCATCCCCAAGACAAATCCCATGAATGAGTAAATAATTAACTTAATTTTTCTAATCAAAATAAAACTTCATACTTTTTCTAGCAGCATAGAAGTCTGCAACGATTACTCAGAGCCGGGAACTTTGTGTTTCGTGTACTAGTTGAGAGATGTTGAGCATGATGGCAATGAAAGATTCCTTCACAAGTGCTGCCAATTTTCGATCGAAAATCCAAACCCAAGGGACAAACGCACATTGTTGTACCTCTATTGATGTAACTCCAGTTAGGAGTCGAAAGTTCCAGAGTTTTGATGTTATTTGGCTATTCATTCAAGTAAAAATGGCTGAGTGAAAAGATGGCTGCTGCCGTTACTCGTTCATCAGTGCTATTGTTACCTGAGATGTAGTACTCACATATATATATACTTTATCCTATGGTAGGCTCAAATTTCAAAAAAACTGAGCCCCCGCCGAGTCTATTCTATTGTTATCAATTCTCATGAATCCATAATACATGTTGACTTGGTAGACAGGGCACTCTCAAATCATTTCTTGTAATTTGCTAAGAAATTCCTCGGCATAAGAGGGACGAGGAGAGAAGTCAAGTGATTGATTTCTCGTGATAGATTGGATGGGGCGGGTAGTGGATAAAAAATATTCATTTATCACAACAGATTTTTGTGGTGTACACCCGATGACTGGTGGTGTGTGTCTATGTGAGAAGTAGAGTCATAATGATAATAAGGTGCGTGTGTGCTGTGATTTCGGATCCCACTGAGACATCCAAATCGGGAAAGCATGCAGCAGTCGTCAAGTCTCTCACTTGACTCTGACGCAACCCCTACGGTTAAAGTCAACTGCTAAATGTATAGATAACCATGAGTTGATGACAGCTCTCAATTAAGTCCATTATTATTTCCTTTGTAATTATGTGTGTGGATTCCAGGTGACAATCCAATTAGTTCTTATGCTTCATTATTACTTTGGCTGTTATGGATGTCTTTGAAGTCCCACAGTACTACTGTGTATGGGTGAGCATCAAAGAATTCCATGGTCAATTTCTTGCCATAATAAAAATCACGATTCGCATATTGTATTCATATTTCCAACTTGTAGTTGACTCACAACCACTCGTCTCGTTCAATCTGTCATGAATCGTACACGTACACTTGCGCTCACACACCATGAGTGCCATCAGTGCACAACCTCTAGTACAAAAACACATGTCTGTCCGAATCGTGCCGTTACATCTATAATGAATATGACAGCGGGGGTAGTGCCTGATATTGTAGACGTATGGTAATGAGCTGAGAAAGGCTGTTTTCCCTTTCAGACGGTATACAATACACAGTTTCCGCAAACAAAGTCAGCCCTGCCGCATTCCTATTGAACATGGAATCCTACTTTGCCACTGCTATTCCCTTTTTTCCCGACGTGCTCTCGTGTAAAATCAAGCCTCATATAATAAACAGTTTGCGCCGTACGATGTAGAACTGTATACGTCATCGTAAACATAATTTTAACAGAGGTTGCCATAGGAATTTTCATGTTTATGCTCGTTACGTTTGTTTTACATTGATTTTCGCAAACTGCCTATTGAAGATTATAGTTTAAGTTGGTAACATGATGAACTCACAGACAAGGGGAGCGTTCATCATAATCGTCGCGGAACTTATGTTAGTTGGAATAATTTTACTGATACAAAGAGATATTTTCTACATTTACGAGAAGTAAAGAGGTGTGCGATTATGTGTAACGCTCGTGTTATTGCGATAGAAAGAAACATGTTCCTTGGCTAAGTCGATAACGCCGAAATCACTTCACCACTCTGACGTACGTAATAGTTTCACTGTTGGGGGAGAGAGCCAAATGAGGAATGTTTTTAGAGAAGCCAATTTGCTGTACATTACAGAAATGAAGTATGGATTTTTCTAATCTGTCACTTCGTTGGTTTTGCAAGGATTTTCCCGTACAGTTATGTTATAATGATGATGGCGGCGATGATGATTGTCAACAATTATTTCGCATTTATTTGGGACTAGTGGAGCCCGCGTCCCTTGGATGCGTGAAAACTCAAATTCAACAAGCGTAATTTAAAATAGACCAAAGTGGTTTACTGCAACCTGAACAAGCTGGTTAATTCCACCATGACTCCGTTATTTTACTCTAACTTAGCCGCAATAATTTTCTGTATCTTGGTCCCAATAATTTTCTCTAACTTGGCCTTGGTGATTCTAGCTTGGCCCTTTAACTCGACAATATATTTTTAAAATTGTCTTCAGCAAAGGTTTCAATGTTCTGGAGTCATTTCAAGGTATCACATAGTGCATTACCGCAACTGATGTGAGTTGACCAACTAGGGCAAGAGTGTTCCGTGGCATTAAAAGGTTTGAGGTTTACTCGCTCGAAGCGTACGAGCATTTTGAAGTGCTTTTTACAAACATGCTTTTAATGAGAAATTGAAATCATGTGGCCATTGACTCGTCCCCATGTCCCATATAGTGAAGGTTAGGTCAAAGCGAGTGTCAGGTTCAGTGGTTCTTTTCTGATTTAAACCGGGTTTCTGAGGTGCACCGGACCGAATACGCCAAAAGAATAAAAATAAATACGTTTTCTCACTTTAAAGTTGGTTGATTGGCCTAGGAGGAGATGGCGTAGAAACCACGCTAAGTTCTGAAACGTTGAAAAAATACTTTGTTTTTGGATTCAATCCGGAATTCAAAGCTGTAGCGGTCACCCTTTGGAAAGTTTGCATGCGAGAAAGTGCAGTGCAATTTTCTGGCTTTCAAATGAGCTATCTAGCGTCAAATTTTGTCTAGTGGTCTAGGAGTTGTTTGTGTCCAAGCAGATTTAGTCATACGATCATTATATAGTAGATTGTTGACAGGCAAGCAACAGCTCCTTATTGCTCAAATACCACTTGAAAGGGTCATGTTGCTGTCGATAGCAGGAAAGAAAATAATGAAATGATGAAATAGTTTTGAAGGGTACACACAACATTTTGATGGGTGGATCACGTAATAATGATGGAAATAGTGAGTAAATGCATGGATGTTAGAGCTTGGTCATATTGGTCATGATGATGACGGTCAGGAGCAGAATAATGTGATCTGTTGGTGAATTCCAACTCGGATGATTTTCATACCTACATCGTGACACTTTTCACTCCATCAATTTGCCACTAGTGGACTCTCCGTCAAATAGTGGAAGACAGGAAAAAAGATCAAGGGTGTTTGCAACGAATTGTCTATTTATTGAGACTAATCCATGAACTCTTACATTAAATACAACATTTAGGCCGTCCTTATCACGTCTATAGTTGCTCGGGCACACATTTGTATGCATGCGTACACAGGAGGAGGAACCACTATTATTTTTAAACACACCTCATTTGCACACATGAATCAGTTCAGAGATGCCAAGAAATTAATTTATGAGATCCTACTGAGAGTGTCCAATTATTTTAATGGATTAGGTCCATAAAGAAGTCCCTTCCTTACTCAAGTCTTAATCCCATATGACAATTCATGCACATTTGGGCCACAACATGGCCTTACATACAATATACGTTTGAGCAATATAAGAAGTTGCATAAATATCATTAGATCAGTGCACATATTTTGCATGCGTGAGAGAGCATCTGCACAAAATGTATTGGCTTTCCAACACTGAATCCTGTCCGAAAGAGGTGTGTGCCATGCGTATGTATTTTGGATTGGAGAGACAGGCACATAGAGGGACCAATGCATCTTGCATCGTTAACAGGGAATCATGTCATCGTATGCTTATATCGTGATGATGGAGGTGAATCATTAATTGCGTAAAAACAGAAGCCCTATAATCATTTACACACAGCCCCTCTCTCAACGGAACTGATGAGCTGCTGGTAGGAAGGATCGTTTGTTCAAACCCACGTTGGATAAGACTTGTCTTATGCATGACGTACACTAGACGCTATTAATTTTTCCCTCTCCTATACCAACAAGTGCACCCAAGTCTCATTGAATTTACGTTCCTGAATTATTTCTGATATTCTAGATATGCAAATAACAGAGGGAGAGATTATCATTAGGAAAATTAGTACGTACGTCTGTATGTGAGTGTCCTTGAGTGGGGCTAGTTAAAGGGCTTCTGTATCGTAGTCCTACAGACGAGAGCCCTGTTGGAATGCTACGATAGTAGGTGACTTCCCCCTCTGGCATTCGAAATAATAATACATAGAAAATGATTTCATGAATTTCCAGCTAATTTTCAATGCCTGTTCTATATTTAATGTAAACCTGCTGCGTGAGTTTTCTGTGTGTGTTCTTTTTCAGATCGGTATAATGGCAGCTTTAATTATTCTTCCTGCTCACTGTAAGCAGAAGGAGACTGTAAATCATTATTCTTCATGCTCTGAGGCCCAAAGTCATTATTAACGAGGGCTTCAGTCAGCTTTGTCATTATGTACATGAGCAGGGTGTGAGAAATTAGTTTCTCCGTCTTAAAAACAAATGCGAATCAGAAAATAAGAGGAGATACAGTAACCATGAGACAAAGAGGTATTTTATTGTAAATCGGAATGCATAATTAGCTCTCAATGGGAATTCCCTTGAGTCTTGTGAGGTGCAAGTATATCTAGAAGCGAGTATATAATCATATTTGTGAAAGTTTGAGTATTCCCATTGGATTAAATTAAATAATGGCCGCTGCCATTATTAATTGCTACTCTTGCATATGTCAAACTACACTAAATAAATGCATGGCTGGATAAGCAGCTAAACTGAAAAAAAATCAAGGCTGCTGACTGCTGGTGATTTTCTGCATGGGAAATAAGAACTAATGATAATCCAAAATATATCGTGTAGGATCTTCTTCGTCTCCAGTTAAACAAAAGGCCTCCAGTCAATTCTTTGTGGGACTGGACAGTAATGCTATGTAAAATAATCTTGAATCACACCTGAACTAGGCATTCCAAGGTGATGAAACGAAGCAGCAGCTACTGCTGGTTCTTCGTACCGAGTTAATTATTCTGTACGTATAAGAGAGTGAGCGCTGCTGCTGAGCTTCATGTTGATTCAGTTGTCCATCTGTTGTTCTGGAAGCGGTCATGTAAATCTAAGGAGCTGTTTTTTCCTTCATTCGCTCAATAACTGGCCCGCTTATGTATCAAAGTAGCTGCCTCGTTAAGAGTCCAACGACGAATAAATTGGATCATAGTAAATATAATGTGTTCTGGTTGCTAACTGAGATGGTGGTCAAGAAGGGATGAACCGCAGCCGATGCTGTAGTTGATCAGGACCAAATGGTCTTGAACATAAACGAGAGAGAGAGAGATAGAGATTGAATAAGTATTATTTATACGTGGAAAATTCAATTTTTTCTCCAGCTAAAATTTGTGTTTTTATTTTTTCAGGGGTGAAGGCGACGTTGATCGTAAATCCTCAAAGGATCTATCAAACAGTGGAGTAGGAGGAACAGGTCATGTGAAAGTGGAACGAAGGGAATCAGCAAGACTCAGCTGCGGCGCATCTAAGTTCCTTCGATCATTACGAAGCGGAGCTCAGTCGATTAAAGAGAACAGAGAGCAAGTCAATGTCATCGCACTCAAAGAGCTTGACAGTGAAAATATTGACGTGGAAGTCAAAGGTCAGGAGAAGAATCCAGTTTTCCGGCTACCCGAGCGCAGTCAGTCTTTCCAAGAGAAGCGACTCCTCGTCGTCACGTCCAAATCCACAGAATCCCCCACGTTTAATGCCAACTCGAAAATCAAGCATTCCAGAACTCAAAGCTTTGTCTGCAGCACCTCTCAGGCTCATCACAATAATTCTGTCACATCAAACCACTCCAGTGCCAAGTTGAGTGTCAATCTCACAGAGAAATTACCAAGCAAACCTAATACAACATACGGGAATCTCATCAAAGATAAGCGCCATGGTCTCATCAGTAATTCCACACTCCAGCCATCCTCATCATCATCCACTCCGTGTGAGACCATCTATGAGAACGTGGCGGTCATTCAACAGCAGATCTACTCTGAACGTCTAAACGCTCGCAGGAATAATCATAATAGCAATAATAATAGTAGCGACCGCAGTAGTGGTTGTAATAGCATACTTTCTCCTTCCTCCAATCACAACGGCATCATGAAAGACACGTTAAAAAATAGCAGCCCAACCACTTCAAACAACTCCTTCGGCCACTCGAACAATGAAAGCGGCTCCACTACCCCAGCTGGACTGGAAGAATTTAGAGAAACCGAACGTCGACCCATTTCGAGGAAGTCTACCAAAGACTCAGGCTATGACACCAACAACTCAGACTACATAAACTATGAGTTGATCAGAAGAGGATCATCAACAGAGTCCATCCAATCCAAAGATTATGTCTCTATTACGCCAACCGGTTCCTCCAAACTCCCTTCTAGTAGTTGCAACAGCAGTGCCACCTCAATTCACCACGCTCCGAGTAATCCTTCTAAGAAGGACACAGAAAGACATTCGAGCAGCTCGAAGAAAGCCTCACCGGATTACGCAGCTATCAGAAGCTCGAGCCGAGAGTGCCTGGATGAACGGTTACATATGATGATGGAAGGGCGCAAGCTTCGTCGGAGTATATCAGAGGTCCCCTCCTCCAAAATCACCGTCTGTAATAAGTTCCACACCAAGAACGCTGACCACTCCCGTGCCATTTATTCTGCATTTACCAACGGGTAAGTCTCTATTCTTATTCTCATTCTCATTGGAATATTCGTTCGTATCTGCGCCAGTACACTTCCTGGATATTGCAACTAAACATCTAAATCATGATGACTGCGATGTTGATGATGACGATGATGGTGATATTATCACAAAAATGGCGATGACGATAGCATTGTGAGCTCATCATGTGTACATACTGGCGCTCGAACAAGATTTTCATGCAGTCACGAATGAGGACGTGGACGACAACGATAAGCGGTAGAGAAGGGAGAGAGAAAATTATTAATGAAGATGACATTAAGATTAGGCCGAGTAAGCATGAATAAGGATAGAGAGAGAAGCTCATGAAGACGATGATTATGAGTATCCCCGTTGTAATTCTTCGTATTTAGCAGGCTCTAAATGTCAGCGAAACCTTTCCCTATTCGTGGAAATGAGTTGGATCTATAATAATGGGGAAGTGGATGGATGAGGACGTTTAAATGACAAACAAGTGAGGAAAAGTACTGTCATTTACGGCACCCCGCCCTCTGGCATCAGCATGATACTTCTAAATGTACAAGTATTCAGCAGCAGGCCTTCCGAATTGAACCGTCAGGCCACTAATCAAGTATATAGCACTGAAAATTGACTGTGAAGAATTAAAGTTATGTTTTTAGAATGAGAGGGAATTTGAGATGGAGGTGAAGAGAGAAAGAGAGCCGCACGCGAACTGCCGGAGTGTAGGCTACTAGGGTTATTATCATTGTTGTTCATCATCAGTCCCTACAAAGTACATCTGCTTAAGTGGTACAATTTTTCATAGGTTATTACGTATTTAGGACGCTCTCGACGGCTACGATTAATCCGTTCCACTGTGGGCGGATTTCTAAAGTAATGTGATTACGATATTCAATTGATGGATGAAGAGGAGAGAAGCAGTGGGACGTTTTCGAGTTCCCTTTGTTTTCATTATGGTATCAGCTACGAGTCCCAGATTCACTGCTAAGTGCTACACATATCCAATGAGCCTTATTATAATCAGCCCATGCTTTTGCCTCATCCCTACATGTTAATATCACAATTAATCTCGCAGCTTTTACGTGCAACAAACTTTGCCGGCTTTAATTGCAAATAGGACTCTCACCGTTGCGGAGGAATGGAGTAGATCAAGCTTTACGTTTTCTTGCCGTCCTCTGCCTGCGTGCTTCGTCTTCAACAACTTGTCAGCTCGCTCTCAAAACTTTTATGCTGGGAACAATACCCTTTTCAAACAAAAGTCGTGTTTACAACGTTAGTCACGGTTCAGTACTGGTTCGCATTTCACTTGTTGTTTGATCTTAAGGGTTCTATTGTTGTGTGCGAAGGTGCACACGCGGGTGTATAATACACACATTACACCCTGCAAATGAATTCGTAGCAGGGTAGGATTGATATCATGAGGATGATTATGATGACGCTAAAGGAAAGCTCAATTGGATGAGAATTTTCCGAGGAGAGGACCCATGGCTCGTCGCAGAGAAAAAATGTGCAAGGACTTACTGAGTTTTATGAGGAAATTTTGTACAGTGAACCATACCTTATCTGCTGCAATATTTTCTTGCTAACTTTTGCGCATGTAACATGGACACGTCCGTTTGTTATGGAGGCAAAAGGATATAAAACTATATTGCTGTGTTAATAGGAACAAGAGTGAGAGAGGGAAGGAAGAAAGACGCTTAATTTTGTCTCATCAACATGATCATCGGTACGGCCCCCCGAACGTCTGTGCATGTGCTTTGTTGCACATAATAATTATTAAGTAGGCACGAGTGTTTTCAAGCGCCTTCCTCCTGTGAATTTAATACGATTCGCATAAATAGAAATTACATTAGCAACTAGATGATATATTATCGCTCTTTATAATCGACCTGTTAGAGTAACAACTTTCAAAATAACGTGTGTACGGATGTGTAGCGAGTACTTTGCTCTCGTTGTCATATTCTTCGTCTTCGCAGTTATTGTTATATGAGCTTTAGATTTTACTTTCATTCTCACACACTCCTTCAAGCAGTCAGATGACAAACAGAGCTAGTGATGCAAGAGATTAATTAGCCTGCTAAAACCGTTAATCAGCCCGGCTGTCAGCAAATATTACACCGTAAAAATAATCAAAGTAATTCACTGTGGCTTAAATAATGTACTCATTATTCATCGTTGTGATAGCTCCGTCACATTTATTCTAATTATTTGTATAATAATGTTCAGCACTCGAGTAATTATTACAGCAATAGAGCGAGCCCTCAGTTAGTACTCTGCCGCTACTAGAAATAACCACTTAGGGACTTGGCTTCCTGAGACAATAGGGACAGGACCACGTTGAGGAACTGGGTGCGAATTTACCGGTACAATGCTATTGTTTTGAAAAAATCTCGTTTGGTGGTCTCTGTTGATGGGTTCTTGTGGCTTTCCTGTGTTCCAGTTTGATTCAATGATTGCAGGGGGAAGTTTTCACGGAGGAAACTCATGTTACGGTGGTAGCATGCCACAAGGATGAAGTATATACGCGAACGATGATGAGGCCAGGTGTGAAAACATTTTCACACACAAACAGAAGCATTATACTTGAGAATTCATGTCATGACTGACATGTAATCGCCTGAGGTCGTAAATGGTAAAGATCAGGAGCGGAAGATCTTTCCGTTTTTACTCTGAAGATGTGTCTGTGTGTGAAAATTTCTCCAAATCCTCCACTCACACAAGTTTGGCGACCAAAAGGGGGTAATTATTATTTTGGAGGAAGGGATGGTGAGAAGCTACCATGCATCTTCCTTCTGGCTGTCTCTCAGTCTGCTTTGCTACCATCACACTATACTGCAATGCTTATGGATCAAGCCAGGCCTAAAGTTCAAACTCCAGCTAGCTCGTCATGCGTTATGTATGCTGCACTAAATGCGTGTCATAACATGTCTTGGGGGTCGTACGTTAAGATTCAGAATAAAAGGTGGACGCTTGTAAATGATGTATCATAATATTGTAACTTAAAGGTGCTGCATTAATTAATTCACGGCTTGCTGCATGCTGCATCTAAATGGGCGGAGGAGGAGGATGTTTGTAGTCATATGTGTCTGCGTACGGAAGAAGAGGAGTCTGTAGTTTCCATAAGATGATTTTCGACTTTTCAAAAAAGCTATCACTACACAAACATACGCCTGTACCCTTTCATTACGGATTAGCCTATTAGGGCTCCGAGCGTGAAGCATAGGAAAATTCATGTGTTGATATGTGTCAAAATAAGGTGGTAAAAAGTACGCCTGGGTTGAATAGGCCTACGACCATTTAACTTAACCATGAACTGGACTGCAGGGACCTTTTCTCAGGTGTGCTCCATCTCCAAATTCTAGCTCATGCTTTTTTTGTTAGTGACTGAGCAAGAGAAGCGTGTGGGAGAGACCTGCTTTACTTCGGATGTGTAAGTATAATACGCTGAGTGAACGTACTTACTGACCTGGGCTGGAGCTTTATTATTAATGCCTTTTTTCAATCTAGATGGTCCAAGAGTATGGTTAATATTGATGTGCACTATGTGTATGTTGCACTCGAGTATGTTGAAAATTAGTACTTTGGTGTGTGTATAAAGAAAAGGATTGCAGCCATTTCACACGTTAATATAAAGTTGAGAAAATAGCTTATGGAAAAACACTTTAAGCTATAATAAGGATCAAATATGTTGTTAAAGGTTTTCACGGAGATCCCTTAAAACGCTTACCTTCTGTGGTCATATTAAGTGTGGGCAACTACAGAAGAACCTGCGAGACCCATTATGTCCTCTCCGTATGCGTATCTTTCTGTCTCTATTCATTCCAAGCCATAGCAAGTGTATTACTACGTACACATTGGATTACTCAAAAAATGTAAGCATAAAATCCTAAAAGGTTGAGTTTATAGAAGGTAAAAAATCACCTTCGGCCTGATCGTGTCTTGCCCTTACCGTCTTCTTTCCAACTTGGTTTGACTGTAGCCCTGCACGATATGATTTTTTTCATCTGCGTACAACAACATGTACATATGTGAGTATACCTTAACTGAATGGTAGACTTGGTGTGTACACGGTTCAAATCTGTGAAACACATTCATGTCCAAATAAAATGTATCTTGGGTGGCTTTCATCATTTTCCAAGCTTTCCACCCCACTGACCATTTTGTATGTGTGGATAATATGTGAGTAGATGAGTGTGTACGTGTCTGCGGTGATGGGTGAGTACTTAAAATTGAATGAAATTTTATATACTTATACATTTGAAGCCCAAATACACATGCATCCTTGTGTTCTTTTTGTGCTTTTAGAGACCTTGCTTCTGTTGTTGCTGCTATTGTTGCCATTAAAGAGAAGCTTTTGCAGTCCCATTGAGTGAACTGAATTAAGTGGAGTCAGTTGGGGCGGATATTTGCTGCCATAGCAGTTGATAAGGACACAAAATTGTGTTAAACTGCGTTCAATGGAACTTATTGAGGTGTTATGATTCAAGTGTCGAAGAAGCAATGAACATTTTATTGGCAGTCAGGCTTTTGTACAGGGGAGACGCGGTTGACAAAAAGAACTTGAAGGTGAAAGGTGTATCAAGAGAAATAACACTTAAATTGAATGCATTATGGATTGACATAAAAACAGAGGATTTCTATTGTTTATTCACCTGACATTGGCAGTCAAAGAGGAGACGCGGAAAAAGGGTTTGTGGGATCATGCTTAAAACGATCTCGCTTGCTTTATCTTATCAAAATGATTGTGTGGGCGTGAGATTCCTAAACCTTTTAAGTATTTAAATTGCCGTTTGCATGGAATTAACAAGGATTCCCTATTAATACTACTTTGAATAGATTCACATATCTCGGCCTTTCAACAACTTTTCCACTCAATCTGGCATTTCTACGGAGTACATGCGTAATCACCTCTTCATTGGAATGAAGTCAACTATGTATTGGGTGTCCACTGTGTTATCGCATGCGTGGAATGGAAAAGCATTCGGATGTTTTTTGGTCATCTTCCATGTTATTACTGTCGTGGATCAAGGAGTGATCATGATTGAAGTTACGTTACTTCATTGGTATTGAATTGTATCATACAACTCGTATGTGATGGCTGAGCGAAGGATACAAAGGGATATTCGAATTGCAGAACATTGCAAGAGCAATAATAATAATGAACTTGAGAGGTAGGAGGAGGTAAAAAAAGGGTGTTATTTTTTCATGGCAGCGGAGTCAAGCGAGTTCAAAAGTTATTAGCTATTCGGCATAAATTTTGTAATACAGAGCAGTAATTTATTTTATTTGTGTAAATATTAAATGGGGAATGATGAGCGTGGACATTGTTCAGGATTTTGAGACGAGCAACTGGTCATAAAGACGTCAGTTCATCTGTGCGTAGTCAGTCAGTTTCCTTTATAGGAGTGGCACACACACAATTCCCTGTCGTATGTACACCAATGTCTGTCTTATGTACTTTTACATAACAACTTACATGGCAATACATCAGACAATGAACGCACGCAGTGCTTGTGCGAAGATTACTTGTATGTTATTATACGCAAGGATCATCATCATCATCATCGTCCCTTTTGTATTCAAAGCCAGTACCGCAACTATTGCATGAGTCAAGAACATAACGTGGCTCATCATAATGGTACTTTTGGCTCACGTCGGTGTATATAATAATCATTATTGCAAAACCATTTTTTTCTTATGAACCCTCAAATGTCAATCGCGAGCAAATGACATGGCATTAGTGGCTGAAAGAGCCAAATGTACAATTGAGTCTCAGCACCGCGAGGTCCAAAATGTCATCGACATTACACTAAGATGACTGCGGAAGTTGAGGTAGAAGACGAAGTCAGTTGTTGATGACAGATTTGTATTTGTTTATGCACGAAAAACAGCAGGAGAATTATTCCGCGCGACACATGACAGTCATTAGTAGCCTGTTAAGTCATAAATATGAAACCTCAATGGTCACATATCAATCATGGTCATCAGTTAAAGAGTACAGAAGGTAAAGTCCTTTTCGGTCTACGTGGCACCATATGCTAGCACAAACTCGGTTTGCCATGGCCGGATATATAATGAGGAATGCACGACTGAAGACTCCGTGTCTGTGGCCTTTCCGGTGTCAAAACTCTGCCGTATGAATAACATCACACTACTGCGTAGAAAGATTCGTATTTTTCATGGCAAGCAAGTAAATAATAATGATTGCATTACAGCTCAAATCTCATCTCAATCCTCTTTCGCACGGGAAAACCCTTCAGTACTTCCATTTCCCAGAAGGTCCTCTATCAGTTTTTATACGCATTTTTCGATGCAACTCACTTCGTCAGTACCTCAATTTGTTCAATGTGGACTTTCCTGTGGAAAAAAATCAGGTGATGGACATGAGCAAGGAGGTTGTTGTTACAAGGTGATCTCCTGGAAATCTTTCTTGAGCTGCATTCTACTACAGATGTTCGACGGAAGCTCATATTATACACATTCAGGGGTAATTTATACGCAAAGATCTCAGCTTCTGCGGACTTTTCTTCAGTTTTGGAGGGCTGTTTCACTTGGTAGCCATAATGAGTTCTCTCATACTGGTAGCTTCTTCACTCTATTAGACGCAGACGTTGCATTTGAACACGTGCTGCTTAAGAGGCCGAAGGGAACATGTGAGAGCCTTTTTGTTCGACAGCTGCACACACACTCTGATGCACGTACGTAGGAATTTTACCTTGTGTAACTGCTGAGCTCAGCAAGTGAATACTGCACCAAGAAGTAATGCACTTACACACTACAAGACCTGCTGGAGGTGGTGTGAAACTAGAAATATATTATAGGTGAGAAAAAAGTAACCAGAGGACAACGTGGACACGAACATGGGAGAGACTGAGAAAACTCACGCTTTTTCCCCTGCAAAATAATCATAAAAATCTTGATAATACTACTTGTTGCTGTGGAACAGGAGGAAGGCTATATAATGAGCATAGAGTGCAGGGAACCCTTTTGTGATTTACACGGGCTGCTATTGAGCTTTATTGCCCTGTTTATTTGCCTTGCGTACGTTGAGTAGGAGGGATGAAAGAGTCAGTGTTGTAGCTTTTTGAGCTTCTCCACGCAAGTGTGTGTATCTGCACGGACATCCCAACCACCGACACCAATTTCTTCAATAAGAGCGCTGAAGCACACACACAACAGGGCCATGGAGAGAGAGTATTATGAATGATTAGAAATGGGATCCAGAGATGCTCGGAGGGCATATGAGTTTGTTTTGTGTGTTCATGGTGGCTGCAGCAATGTTAGCATTCACGGTTTAAATGCTCACGGTCAGAAGAAGAGTGATTTGGACGGTAGTTTTTCTCCATTATTTTCTCCTCGTGTCCATACTCGTGGTGTTTGGATGTGGAGGAGAATGAAAAAATTGTGAGCGCACCGCACCCTCTGTTTCTAGCACAGGAGGTGGACCACGACGGCGATGTAGGATTTTTTTTCTGCTATTTTGGCTGGGTAGTTCTTGAGTACTTGGAGTTTGTTCGAAAGATCCAGGCAGAGGTAGACCAGTGTAGCCTTGTCTAGGCCCTGGCTCTTTTTCTTGAAGACCTTGCCAGGGGCTGTTTCCCTGCCACTACCACTATATACTCTTGTAAACGCTGTCTTCTATGTCTCCCTCTCTCACAGATAGCAGATTACTATTCCTCAGCGTTTTTTCTTCTTCGTCATCATCATCATTCGGTCCACTCTCTCAGATCTCCTTTATTTCACAAGTTGGGCGCAACAACAACCACCGAACCGAATCACAACAAAACTCCTCTACACGTCTTTATCCTTTTTTCCATGCCTCCTCCTCTTCCATCTTGGTAATTCTATTGTGACCTGTCCAAGTGCACTCAGGAGGGGTAGGAAAATTTTATTGTTACTTGCTTACCGAGGTTTGTCTGGATTTAAATTATTTTTCAAAAGTCACGATTTTACATTGACTTTCCAAACCAACTTATATACACGAAGGTGGAATCAGCCAGCCTGGTCCTAAATAAACATGGGTACATGCATATTACAGGTAGAGAACCTTCCTCTCCACCACCACCATTTCTCTATCTCTCTCACATACAACCTTACAAATTTTCTTCCATCCTTTAATTACAAACTGTATTCAAATAAGATAGAGGTAAATTTATTCAATTTAACACCATCAAGCTTAGCAACTCAGTCAGCTCTACTGTATGCAGGTAAGTTTTAATCATATACTGGATCACCCACCTGCGGTAATAACTACACACCGGCGAAATATGAGCATCCACATGTCATAGAAATTTCGGAGCCAGTAAACTTGGGTAACTAGACAGGCTTTTCAATATTATTCGAGAGAAACGTTTAAATATCGTGTGAATCTGTACGTGGCCTTCCCGTCGCCTAAGATTAGAGCTAATCGGAGGTTGTTTTAAGGCTTATTTTGGACTCTCAAATGTACCATCATGTGGATGGCATACATGATAAACTCCATGTGTGCGTGCGTGTGTGTGTGTGTAATGCTACGTACCTGCTGGTATGGAATTGGAATAACATATAATTAGAGGACGTAATGGCTCGTATAAAACTGGTTCAGCTGCAGCAGAAATCAGCTTAAAATATTTCAGATCGGATCGAGACACCATGATAAAAATGAGGAGAGACGAGAGAAGACGAAGAGGAATGGTTGTATGTACAAGCGACTGTAACTATGGTTCAACCGTAGTTTGTTATATGTACAGCAATAGAGAAGTAACCGGAACAGCCGGGAGGAAGTAAACAAAAATTGTATGTGTGAGATAATATGAACGACTGTGCATATACACCAGGCCCCATCCTCGCTCTCTCACTCCTGTCTTCGAGTTTAAATAAGAGGGAGTGCACAAAAGAGAACGCACAGGGGATTTTATGCAAAAAGGTTAATGATCCAGAGCTTTTTAAACTGACCTTTGCTATGTGAAAAACTATAGCCATGCTCACTGTTTGACTAAAGCTTGTGGGCCCCGTAGTCCTAACCAAGCTGCTCTGTCTTCTCCACCACTAGCTTCTTTCCCATCATGTGTACCAAAGATATGAATTTATACACAGAGCTGCTGATAATCATTACTTTGCTTAACACCTCATCCGTCCATCATCCAGCCAATGGTATGAAGATTATTATGACGGGATGAGGCTGTTGTCGCTGTTGATACTGATCAAATCTCGTCTAACGAATGAATCAAATTTCAACCTGATCGTCTGGGTTATACGACTGCTAATAAGGTTTAGCTACGGCTGTAGTAGTAGTAGTAGTAGTAGTCCGTGCTGTAAATGCGGATACCTGATGTAATACACAAGGATGAGGGCAAGTAGAATTGTAATATAATACGATAGAGGAAGATGTGGTTAAATTTACATACAGCGTCAAGATGATGCTGATGGCGATGAGCAAGTCGTTTTTGCATGTCATTGATGCAGTTTGATTTCCTACGTAGCAGCATCAGTGATGGTAATGGTGCAGTGATAATAACAATGATTGTTATTATGATTTCATAAGCATAGTTGCTGGGAATACAAATGGATGCACGTAGACTTTAATAAAATTAAAAGGAGTGTACATACTGAAGCATTTGAGGGTGCTTTGGCTGTACATAGTCAGCATCATGTTTGACTGCTGATGGTGAAGAGAGGTATGGTAAGGACCATTGGCTAGTATGAGTCGTGTGTTTTGTAGTGTGTGGTGTGTGGTGTGTATGGGCACAAATCTCTTCTGAGGGGTTAGAGGAGGATGGAGAGTCGGTCCCACTAGCCTTCTTGTATAGTATTCTTCTCTCAAACAGGCACACACACACGCATGCATCCACGAACATTCTTACCGTTCACAAGGGGGCGATGAAAATATATAATGTTAATCCTCCTCAAGGCAAGAAGTGAACTTAGGTTAACGAAACCCTTCGCAAAAGCCTCTCTTTTCAGTTTTTCTTGAGCAACTGAACATTGCCGATACTTCTACTAGGTCGCTGCTCTGGCTTCGTCCTTTCGTGCGTGTCTTGCTCCCATTGTTCAGTGTTTTCAAAAGTGCTTTATTACTAGCAGCAGCGGAGGGATAAAATAATAATATTTTCCACCGTTTCCCGAAGAATCCATCTATTCGCTCTACGGACTAAGTAACAGCGTCTGGTTGAAAAGAGTTGAGAGTGCATGTTGTGTATAAAATACTACCTGCTGTACTGCATGACACTGATTTACCTTAAGACAAGTGCTGGAAATGTGCCTAACTGCATAAAAACTACAGTTGAGAGGATTGAAAGAGGCAGAGCAAATGCTATATTTTGAATTTTAATTAACAATAATAAGAAATCTACATAATTGCTCCGTCAGATATAGCACAGAGCAACCTGTTCATTTCCTTATCCTATCCAACAACAACAGAAACAACAAGTGTGTGAATCATTCTGCGTCATGTGCAAAGTTGTCTTGACCGTCTATTAATTGCCATTATGATCACCCTGAGGTGCACAAACATTCGATGACTAATCGCCAGAAATGATTTCGTCTGGGGAACATTAATATTTGTGAGTGTAACGTAATGCTGATGGTTCCAATAGTGGATTGCTGTAGTCATTCTGCTCCTAAAAATTTTTTACGGCTGTCTCAGTAGGAGGCCGAGAGTGCAACGGCGGTAGAGGAAATCATTTTCAACATTATCTGCCCGTTCTCAAAGACGAATTATGGGGTTCGAGTCGCCGCCTTCAGTTAGAAAACATCACATTAGTCGATAGTGACGGATATTGGTCATAAACGGAGCACCATCGGCTTTTAATTTTCGTCGGAATAGCCATTCCTTGTTTTGTCTGGAATTCCATCATGCTTTTTGTATGTGTACTCTCGCAAGCTTGAAGTGTCTTAGTGAACTCGAAGTGTAAAAATATGTGGAAAATATGCACTACATGAACATACTAACTTTGGCCTGCTAATCCCTTGGCTCATCTCAAGCGTACGTGTGAGCAAATGTCTTGGACAGCGGATTAATAATAATTACATTTCGTCCGGCATTAAGGAACGGGAGAGAGAGAGAAAGAGGGGGAAATGTAAGCCTAGTGCTGGTGCTGACGTATTTTAGTCACTAACTAAAAGCAGCCTGAATAATGTGGTTGTCAAGGTTGTAGCCAGGACGTGTCCGTAAATTACTGTATCGTTGAGAGGGACTTTTTTTTGCGGAATTATTATGTTGACAGTGCTGTTGGATGGTTTGCTTTTGTGAACCAATTACGGATGTGCGCGTTGTAGTGTGCTAAGATACAATTGAATTAAGATATTGTGTCTGGTCTTGTGTATGAGAGGCAGAGACCTTTGTAAGCGGCTGCTATTTTGTTGATGGACATATAGTGATGTCACACGCTCAGAGTGAATCCCTGTGTTTTTGGCAAATTAATTTTGAAGCCTTGTGTGCTCCTCTTACAGTCAGTGCACACGAATACACATTATGTTAGGGCTTCAGTAATATACGCCTCCTGTACTTGACGAAAAACTTCTTTACGAGTTTTTTTTTGTTTACGGCAGTTCCAATCCTCTCGTTACATTCTGTCATACACTAGCACACTGTCAACCCAAGTTACACCATTCACCTTACATGGTATTCAAGTCACATCAGTGCTTCTGTGCGTTGAATTATAAAAATAATATACTACAGCTGTACGTGTTCGTGAGTGCTTAAGCACGTTTATAATATTAGCCTGCCTTGGGCAAATTGGAAATGAAATGGCAAATCCAGACTACCGCTACTATCGTGGATAAGGTACGATGTGAATTTTTTACCGTATTTTACTTCAGTTCAAATATGTGTAAATAAAGCAGGCGTGTATGAGTAGTCCAGCGGTTGTGTAATGAATGAGGAGGAGGGAGGAGGTGTGTGCCACATTAACAAGAACGAAAATTTGTCCGAAACCGTCTAATTTGGATTAACATTAAATATGACCGGGTGGGTGCGGGAGTCCATATGGAAGGGTATACATTCACGAATAGTCTGTCAGGATTCAGGATGGAAGAAAATATAGACGAATTTAAGAATTCTACATATTCTAAGAGGCTTTGTATTTTTGAGGAGGAATATACACTATCGGGGCTTGTTATTCTTGTTCACTTGTCGAATCGTATAACTGCTTATGTCTTCAGGCTCCCTTCCCATCACGTAGATTCTGTGATAAGCATTATTAGCTAACTGTTTTTGGCTATTTTTAATCAAGCAGCATGGGTGGCTCCCTTGTCTTCCAAGTAAAGCTACAAAGATATTTTTATAAGTATGATGAGGTAGGATACTCTTTAAGCTACACTGATGAGGATGGAATGACTATTCGCTCATAACACTTGAATGTTCCTGCAGATATGGTGTAATGGACTGTGTTATGTCAGGGCATTACATTCTACATTGTGTATGTGTGCAACATAAGGGAAACCCCAGAGGGTGAACATTTTATAAAAAACCAAAAGACGTGTAATTACTTAATGTAGGAGCAGCTTTATGCATAACTGGAATAATAGCAGTCAGAAAATTAGCTAATGTTATCAGTTTGAAAATGAAGCATGAGGAATCATATGAAGGCTGTAATTTCCCTTTGTGTTGATGATCTTCGACTCTGTCGATCCTCCCTGAATGTTATTATGTGTGCGTGCGTGTGTGTACATCAGAGTTTGGAGAAAATGTGGAGTAGTTTGTTAATTAAAGTAAAAAATTCTTTGTCAAGTTCTATCGAAATTTAGTGGGGCAAGTTTCTAAACTTTTGTTCTGTCTCATATTGTCTGTTGTATGATCAGTTGGGGTGTATGGAGTAGAATTTGTACAATCAGCAAGATGGAATGATTCGGCATAATCCATCTCTCTCTTGTCTATATGTCTTCCGTGACCAACAGAGAACGGGAGCATCTTCATCAACTTTATCATTAGTATACTTTGCTCTAAATTAGATGCGTACAACTTCACGTTCAGTGAATATATATGTACATGTGTGTGTGTACGTGACGATGAGCGTGTTTGTGTCACCACCACCATCACAGCCTTGTACTCACATGGCTTCAACAGCTTTCAAGATTCTCCATTTTTTTATTTATTTTTTACCGCCTCCGTGTGTGTATATCATATTCGGGTTTTTATCAGTATGTCACACACTCCACAGTAATAATGAATGATGCATAGTCGCTAAGGTGAAATAGAGTACATTATTTGTGTGTAGTAGATTGACAGTCGACCCCACAAGTTATTTTGTTTTTTCCCTGTTGATTTTGATGGAAAGTATGTAGTTAGTCAGGTAGTATGTGTGTGGTTGAGTTTGTGCGTGCATGAACTGGACTATTTGACCTGAAGGACATTACATTTTCGGGTTTGTTGACTGCTACACACACACGCACTTGTTTTCAATAATTTCCTTACGAAAATCCAGTTTTGTAGCTCTATTTTTCACAAAAGAATACATTATCCCACGTATTCACCTCATCCTTACGTCGTTTCCTGCTTCTGTTTGTAGAATTTCTCCAACGGACCAAGCAGACTGAGCGCGTCGACTTGTTATGGTGCATGTTAAGTTATTATGAGAATTTGGTGTGAAGCTTGGATGCTGGTGTGAATTCGTGGCGTAGCCATTATGTAGACATAATGTCTGTCGGCGCTAGCTTTGGAAATTTCTGAGAAAAAATGAACTACTGTGGAATGATGATGATGATGATAGTGGCTGTAGGTATCCTCTTTTGCTTAAGTAATCATTCTCCATGACATCAGTCAGGTATGAAAAGATGAAGGAAACATCAGAGCGACATTATTGCTTAATGTTGGTATATTATGTAATGTTGGGATTTTACTGCTGCTACACTACAACGGGAACTTTGTACTAGTAATAAATAGCAGACTGGTGAACTTAAGGGGCTTCCATTATATTTTGACATCAGAAACTCTGCTATTATAATTTCTTAATAGAGCTGTACATTGACGGTCGTCTGAAGTAGGTTATCACCATTGATGAATGGTTTCATCCAAGTTGCCTTAGTTTGGTAGATGTGTCATGAAAAATAGTTGCAATGAGTTAGGTGCCAGCAACGCTCAGAATGACACTTAATGATGAGAAGGCTGAAGAATTGTTGCTGGGTAATTTCGACGTCATGTCATGCTATTTATATTTTCTGATATGTTAACGGCAGCTCGGACCCAATGCCATGTATGAGGATGATGCAGAGGGACTGTAAGGCTTGGCTGTTATTTGCATTCTTGCAGGATTGTCTCAATGGACTGACACACGGTTGATCGGATCAAATAGCTGTAACAATAGATATCAAAATACTTGAACGACTGATCAGAGGAGAGGCAGGCAGACCTGTCTTGTCCACTCTCACCAAAGCACATTTCACCCTTCGGACACACGCTTTAATGCGGATAATAGAAGGGAATAGGAAGAGCTGGATTGAATGATTGCTAGAGTATAGAGTAGGGATGGTCTTCAGGTGTAAGTGAGCAGTGTACATGATTCTTGTCAAATACGGTGGTGTGGAAAAATTACCGTGTGTTTTAATGTTCATTGTTCTTTGAAAGATTGCACAGGAACTGTGTGCTCTTACGTCACACACGCGCCTCCGCACATAGGCAAAAAAAAAGAAAAAGTCGCCTGATGATGATGATGATAAAACTCATCGGACTTTTTTCACGTTGTTATTTATCTATCTGTCCCATTTGAACCACTTCATCGTCAAGTTCTTGCATACTTCATTGTTAATTTTTTCTCAAACTCTTTTGAACATTTCTCAGAATTGGTAGTTTTGCTCAAGATTAAATTAAATTGTGGTGAAAAACCAATCATAGGAAAGGATTCTAAGGGAAGGTCATTGGGCCAATTTAAATAATTTTTCGTTGAAGATTGGGCAATTGCAGGAATTTTTACATTAGCTATAAATACAAAGCAATAAAATTTGAGCCATTGTTACTACTGGCTATTATGATTCTGGTGTCATAAAGTGAACATCTTACACTCTTATTGGGAGAAACATTACGCTACTTAAGTATTATTACAAAGCAGTATGCATAGATATAGGTAAAAGTGGATTATGTATCATAGATATAAAAAACGGGCAGGTCTAATTGCGATTGGACCGAAGAGAAAATTCAAGGGATAATAAGAGTTGGGAGAGGTCGGTGTAGGAACAGGATTATCGTTAGGTAACTTCTCCGCAGGCTAATGGTGGCCGTGTTGGATTTTATTTGCAGTGAAATTACGCATATGTGGGTGCTTCTACTTTGGTGATGAACTTGCTTGTTCAACACCAGCGTAATTATTGGGCAAATTAATCCAGCAGCAGCACATCCTGGTCGTCTTACATCCATCTATCACACAATGCCTTACGACTCGCCTCTGCCAGAACTTGAACCGCTAGCACATAATATAAAAGCATATGTGAAATTTTCAGTCACCTGCTCAAGAATGTTCATGCTATTCGTGAAGTTGAGGAGGAGTTGAAAAGCAGGTTGGACGTAACTTGTTGTTAGGATGCAGTTGATGCAGAGAGGAGCAAGGGAGTCTGTGTAACGTACAGACAACTATTCAACCACTATAACTTATAATAGCACAAATTTGAACCCATTATTAATAATAGAACATCCAAAACTACACACTCACAAACTACTATTATGTCGCTGTTGGCAAGCTAATGTTCACTTAACAAAATCATCTTGTTCTTCAGCAACAACGGTTCATCATCATCAGCACCAGAGATCATCATGCAGTGAACAGCGAAGGAGTTATAACGATGTAACCGTTTTATAATTCGCCATTCCCATATTTCTCTCCATCTTTTTCTGCACTGCTGTTGTTGTTAATCAGTAACTTGGTTCAAGAAATCGTGAGCGGATAATAATTCCCACTTGGAAGTAATCGCCGTAATATGCAAATGTGGAGCATTGTGAATGTAGTCATTATTATATAAGCTTCTCAATACTATATTCTCCTCCATATCTTGACTAATAGCATCGGCTGTGGGACTGGTCCGGTAGTGGCCCATGAACTGTATAATATACCTCACATAATCATCATTTAGCATCAACGGTTCCATCCCGGGTATGATTGTTTCCCACTACCATAACAACATTACATTCCGCCTACTATTTTCATTATTGCTATGCAGCTAGTATAGAGTTTTTGCGCAGCCTAGGACTATGGCATGGTCATTTAAACGGATGAATATATATGACTCCTCTTGCTCATCTTGAAACATGTGCTTAATTTGATATCATTCCATTCATCTAACATTAATTCCGCCCACCATTTAATATTTGCAACGGGATATCACACACACACAGATACGTAGATGAACTATATACACATGTGTGAAAGGAAATCCCATAGGGCTGTAAATCCCGTCGCCTGGCTCTAAATGTCAGGTCATTAAGCAGTTGCTTTGGGATGTGCTTCGTCGGCTATAATGTTTCACACTGATGATGCTAATTACCTTTGCTTTTATAATGAACCCACGGTGTATTAAGTCTGACGCACTGTGAGCAACCGAGCTTGAACTTTACACAAGTGAGCTCCTTGAAACGGGGCTGTAGCAGTCGCTTGCCCACTGTCCCTATTTTTGCGCTTCAAGAAACTTGAAATCAATGGAATCGATGGATTTGATGAGAACAAATCAAAACATCGAGAATAATCTAATCCTTTGACATTCCAAGTTGTTGTGATGAGACTGACGGAGGAGGGACGTTAAACTCAAGCCGAACCGAGTCAGGGAAACAAAAGTATTATTGTTATTTCATCGATAATTATTGAATCTAATGATGAGATGATTGTGACCGCCATTACTGCAGAAGCATCGTTAGTAAGAGCACTTTACCATGTTCATCTTGGTCATGTAGCGTGTCCTTGTGGCCATGGTAGACAGTAATTCTTTCTGCTACCAATGCGAGATTACGAACAGGCAGACGAATACCACAAGCAGACATGTAGTCTGTCATGTTCAAGAGATGGATATGTGATTACGGCTGTGGTGGGATAGAAAATATGATGAGTGAATGCAATGGTAGCTGTACACACTGGCCCGTGCCCTTTTCCCACTAATTTACCTTCGATCACGGATCTTTGTCAAAATGTCACGAATTTGCCCAGCAATGAGTTTGCATGTGTACAAAATAAAAAACATAATATCGACTAACGGGCAGACTGTATATGTGCAACAATGGGCTACAGACTCTTTTCTCTCTCACACTCACTCTGTCTCGTTGCTCTTGTATCCTTGGAGAGTGGTGGCTGCTGCAATGGTCGCCATAGAAAGTCTTTGTCCAACAAACCACGTTATTGTTATCCTATCACTCTTCCATTATCCACACTCTCTTCGCCACAGTCAGCGTTGTTGAGGAATGAACGTGTTCAATAATTCAGCCCCATGCCTTTTCACAGTAAATATTGTCTTATTACTTTTGCAACCCCATTCCTTCGTCTCTCATACACGCACGCACACACGTAGATCTTTTTTTCCTCCCTGCCCGGCAAAGTTCCTTTCTTATTAAGAAAGGAACAACTTAGGATCAACTAAGCCAAGCTCCAACAGCGGCTATATACAACAACGGTTGTAATAACAAACTCTTGGTGGTGTTCAGCAAATTTGCATGTTGTTGTTTGCTCTCAAGTAATCTCCGTCTGTCTCTGTATTCAAAGCTATAGCTCTCTTCGTCATCCTTCTTGTCCTCTGCGCAGACGAACGAAGAGAGAATCAGTATTATTATCTTTAAATTAATATTCGCCTCTCTTCATCGGTAACAATGGTGACAGCAAAGGAACCGTAAAGACCTTCAAATAGAATTCTGGGTCGTCATAGCTAGCCGGCATTCACAAATGTGCATGAAATGTAAGAGCATACTTCATGTATTTATTTGTGTTCATGCCCTGTAAACCCATTAAGCTCAGCCAGGCTATTCTCTCACTTTATGTTTTTTCATGGTGACGAAGATGTGAAGAAAACACATTCAAAAAATATTGATTAAGGACACTCGGGCGGCAATGTGCATGGTATGTTTTCATGGAAGCACGGTCAATAATTCTTCCCTGCATATGATAGAATATTCACACAAATTGTAATGTAATTACACAGTAGAGAAATACTCGACCCATCCATTTGGGGAAATTATGATCAGTTGAGGTTATACTTACCACTATCAGGTGTTCGACCCACGTGATTACGTTTCAAACACACATTCCGTAGCCACATCAGGACCACCGATAAATTTTCTAATAGAGAGTTGACTTACTGACTGAGAGTGAGCTCGTCAGTGCAGCGTATGCAAGAGGAAATTATGGTTTTAATGCTCTCGTAATAAATGCCGTACAATTACACTGATATTGCCTTGAAGCAGGACCTATTAGACACACACTCAGCATGCCCCTCCACTTAACAGAATGTTGGAAAGTAAGAGGAAGAAGAAGATTATTAGCGGTTTTTCATCCTGTATAAGATGTTCGTACAGACACTACAAACCAAGATCACTTCACCGTCATCACACTTTGAGTGTGTGTGTATGTAGTGTGTGCAGCACTACATTTTTTTAACTTTCCCATCTTCAATATGCCCAAGTGTATACGGTGCACAATTAAGAGAACAACAAAATGCTGCAAGTGGAGCTATTTAATGGTTCTTAAGATATGGTGTGTGTATATTTGTATGTATGTACACTTTTTGAGCGAGTGAGAACTATTGATGCCTTTCTGAGCGAGTGATAACTTGACGCCTCGAACCTCCGCCTCCTCCATGTAACTCACTCACAAAGACACAGAATAATTGAAAAATTAGCATCACATTCTTCGCCGCATCATCTCATTTTTAAAGTTGAAGAAGAATTTAATAAAACATCCGTCAAGGTGATCGAACCAGCTTTCTACACAAGAGTAGAGGTCCTGCGGCGTGAAGCGCAGGTTAGAGTTCATCCTTGACTGCCATAGGATTCTGAAAATCTGTCCAATTTCCATGCTTCTTTGTCACTGATGCGAACTAAATTTGAGGCTGTATTTGACATGATCCTTACCTTTTTTCTTTGCATTGCACTACGCACCATGCCTTCAACATCGTTTTTGCATTTAGTACAGCTAAAGGGTACGAAAAAATGTACCAACTTTCATCGACTGACAGAATAATTTCTCTATTATCTTCCACTCGAAACAAATTTCTGACGAGTTGAGGACATTTCCTATTGTTTGCTGGTCAGACTCAGTGCCGAAGTTCGTATCTGTGTGGACCAACCAGCAGTGGTGGTGTAGTGATGGTGGCAGAGCATCTCACAGCATGTTAACTTGAGCGACAGACTCGCGCTTGTCCTTTTTTCCTCCCACATAATAGTCCCCGTGGCCAATATAAGGCCAGCGTGGAATTCGTGCACATTGTGTCCCTCTGAGTAACTTTCATTTTTCAGTAGTTCCATGGATACATCACGATGACTGTGAGGATACCTGTAATGGGTGGACTCGCAGTAAGTGTACGCTTATCTCCTGTGGGCCTGCAATAATGACTCACAAACAAATTTAAAGTTGAAGGGAGTGGAGTGAATGGATGCATGCAACGATGCAATGGTGAGATTTACGGTTTCCAGGGGAACAGTGTACAAATGTGTCCTGTTTGGGAGAGGGAAAGTCGTGCCTCGAATTTACGCATTCTCCTGGAACAGTTTACAAAGAGCGTGTAATTGATTACTTGACGCTAGAGTACCACCTTCTCCATTCACTCATACTGCAGAGTATAAATTGTGAAAGGAAACAGAGGAACTTGTTTCGAACATTGTAATCGTTTAATTGCTCCAAGTGATTTCCCTCCCACGCGTACTCACAAGATACACTGGAATGCTTTTTCACTGGAAATATTCTGGTGGCCTTGGAGGTCAAATGCAGAAATGGAGTTGAGAGAGAAGCTCACAAGCCGGTTCTTATCACGTCCCATTCTTTTCTTTCACAATGCTACATTTTATATGCTGGGATTTTTCTCGGTGGTCAGCATCATCATAATCATGATGACCATCGTGTATGCTGGCCCTCCTGAGGGAGAAAACCTCCAACTCTCTGTGAATTATTCAAACAAGTTACGCCTCTTTTAAAGTTTATCATCCTTCCACAGTACGTCTACATGAATTTTCAGCATTCCTAAGAGAATTTGAGAAACATTATAATAGTGATGATGATGAGGAGAAAAGGGGATTCTCATCTTGCGGACTTGCACTATTGCTCGAGAGTATCTCCAATGCTTAATACAACTCTTACTTAATCGTTTTTGTTGTCGTTTTTGTAAATACGTAGGAATTAAATGCGCCGACCTGATTATGACGAGAGACTTAATAATATGCCCACAGTTCCAGTCCTTAGCTAACAAGCAGAGAGAAAGAGTTAGCCTTTTTGCAACTAAATAGTTTGCCAAATGAAGGAGTTGAAATTCCAAGGAATAATATTTTATGAGTTGACAGGCGGAATGAATGATATATGTAGACATGCCGACAAATAATTTTTCCTTCAGGTAGAATCAGTCTGCAAATCCATGAGATGAGGGAGCATCTGTTTGCTCTTGCTAATGAGACTGAATTGGACTCAATCAAGGGAATGTAACCAAGACCTGCGGTAACAATAATTAGTGGAGGTCGGTAATTGCGCTATGTGTCTGCCCGTATGTGCGTTGTCGAAAGTCGTATGGCCAACTAGCAGATGCTATGTCATATATACGCATTACTTATATTACTACTGGAAGTAAGCATTGATTTGATTGCGCCCTTCATGATAATGTAATGTATGAACACCTGCCGTCTCTCTCTTCTGGTAATGTGTTTGCATATGAATGCACGATGTTATGAGTAGCTTGGCGGAGACTGTCTGAAGAATAGAAGTTGTATGTACGTGTATAATGTGCACATACATCAGAAAAAGACACGGTCTCAGTATTATTTGCTGGTCACTTAAGCCTGTAAGGCTACTGTTGATCCAGTTGTATTTAACGAAAGAACCTTGAACGGCCATCAGAAAATAGCCCCTGTGAGCATGCAATAGCCATCAAATAGATCTACTTTGTAGCTACTGACCGCAAAATAATCTTTCTTGTCCGGTGAGACATTACCTGACTTAAGACTTTTGAGGAGTTACCAAGCAAAATAGTTTGAGATGAGCCTTGTTTTTCTCACCCTTTCATACCAAATGTTCCTCCTTGCAGCTGTCATCGCTAGCGAAGTTGCACAAGTTGCGGGTATACCTTATAGCAGATGTTGCCAATATCTTTATAATGTTGATTCTAAATGGACCCACTTGAGATGAGAAATTGAGGTGTTGAAAGGTCTTTGCGAGTCGGCTATGAGGACGACTGTACACCCCAGGATTCTTCCATTTGACACATGAGAAAATCTACTCTATGTGTCCAGCTCATAAAATTTTCCCAGGCAAACCAATATCTGCATTCGTTCAGGTGGTGAGAATTATTTTAGACAGTCCTGGGTGTGGCCAGTAGGAGGCCTCCTCTGTTCATTCAAGTTCATATAATCCTGTCAGAGTGTTATGCTATTTAGGCTGCTAATGAGTCAGTGACACATTCTGTGGTCAAGGAATTCACAGATTTATTGGATTCTCCAACGAGCACCAAGGTCTCATTCAAAATATGATAAATTTCTTCATATCACTCGTACTATATTCTGAAAAGGGAGGTGTAGAGGGATCTCATCTGAAAATGAGGTATAATTTACGTCCCGAAGTAATTTTTAGGTCTCTGATCCATGGTCTCTCACATGCAGATCGTCATTGGATAGGTCCTTCCGTCAATTTTTCTGCTCCCAATGATCATTAAGTTAGAATCTGTAGCAATTGTCTCTGCAATGGTTTACTTGATTCTATAGATTTCTTTAACATCCATTCACAAAATTATCACTCTCCTGTATCACAGCGTACATGAAAATACTGCGGTCTGGGAAAGAGCACTGATGGAGACAGAAAGATGGGAGAAGAAGTCCATTTTGTAAAGAGAGTTGAATGAAACCAGATTCAAACTCTCACTCTCAGGTGAGAGTCAACTTCCCATTGCAAATTCATAAAAGTCGTCTTGCTCACAAATTGCTCTGCAATTTGGAAAATGCTGTAGTATGGAAAAATGTACACCAGTTGCAAACGCTTATTACCACTCCCCGCCCCTCCCTCTAATCAAAATGGTTGATGCGAAAAATTTGGCTGTCTACCCCTAAGAGTCAACAACTGCTACATTCTTCAGAGGGCTCCCTGGAATTTTCATTGAATATATTGTGCTGAGCAAAGAGGAAAAACATGGAAGTATGTAGGAATCATTATCAAGCTTTTTACTACCAATAAGGATGATGACTTTACATTCAAATAGATTTCTTTATCAACCCGTACGTATTAGTGACAGTGAATGAGCATGGAAATGTGTAATGGATTTTTGCACTAACGCGCATGTACACTTCTACCACTGCCCCTAAGAAATAATTACTCCCCTACGTATTATTTCCATGGCTAAATTTTACCTAAGCGATTATCACACTAAAGCTCCATAGGTAGCTTGATGAGGAAGCATCATTATACAATTATATGTTTGTAATGCTTGGTAATTTCCTGCAAGACTTCAAATGGATTTTAATACATTTTTCTTTTTGTCGTTTTTCGGTTACAAGAGTCGTCATTGAAGTAATTAATTAGTTACCTTTTGATATTTGCATAATGGTCAATGCTACACTGATGTAAGTGATACAGCTTAATCGTTCACTCATTACTCCCCTGTTGTGTTCTTCACGTAACAATGCAATAATAGTCTTGACAATGACGAAGGGAAGCTTCTGTCAGGCTGAAGGTTAATATTATTCGAGCCGTTGTGTGATGCGGAGTAGAAAGAAAGAATCATTTTTGGATTCCATTCACTTGTATTGCAAGGATTATGTGTGAGTATTTTATTACAATCTGGAATGTTAGGAGCGACTCGAGTGGTGGTAATGGAATGGTCAGTATAGTAATGAAAAAGCTGTTAATGAAGTCTGATGAGGGAAGCTGAAAATTGTAGTTACGAGGGGTAGCAGGGCCGATGGTGAGAATAAAAATGCATGATTTGCATCATCTTCGTAGTCAACTGGACTTGGGAGGAGAGCCTTGTTGCTCAGAGAACATCTGCAAACTTACAAGGATCACGTGTATATATACATACGTGTGTGTACACTGTGTGGCTTGACATTGTCCGTTGAAACAGCTTTCAAGACTGGTTCACGTCGGTCGGTCGGTCGTCAACTCTTTCAAGCTGTTGGTCGTCTCAAGAGCTCTTTTCCTTATTCCCCGTCACCGTTCGCTCACAAAGACGACTCAAGTTTGCTTACCTAATGCTCACGTCTTATGATGCTCCCTCCTTGTCTGCGAATGGAGCGTAGGAAATAAAAGCATGTCTACTGCCATGGATGTGATCATTTGTTTATAAAAGTATTTTACTACTTAGATTGTTCATCTTATTGACATACAAAAGGAAATTACTGCAGGACATTCAGCATGTGTGTACATTCATTGGAGGGGGTTTTGACCGAGGACGTTACCGCCTTATTTGTTCGTCGCTTCCGTGGGAATTTTCTTCGTCGTTGTTATTATTATGATAATCATCATCAAACTCTTGACTTACACCACCACGATCTACACCAAATCAACTCAAAGATTTTCATCGGCGTGCAAATCCCAGTGGTCGAATAGCACGTTAGGGAAGTTTAAAAATAGTAGCAGCCTGTTCATATAGAATCGAGAGAGACAATCGAATTTTCAGCAAGAGTAATAAATTACGTTCTACAAAACTCGTCATTAAGGTAGCGGCGGCGTCTTGGAAGAATCATACGTTATGTCTCACATTACTGTGTTTGAAGGCAACAATGAGCTAGGAATCAGCGGGTGATGGAATATTCCAGCATACAAATTCATGGCAATAATAAAGCTACGGAATCGAGCATAAGGGTTAGTCCCGTATCCGTCTAGTCGTTACTGTGGAGAAGATCGTAGATCAATGGTTGTGCAATTTGAAGAGTTTGAAATATCACTAAAACAAAAGTTCTTTATTTTGCTCAATGGTTGCTGATGATGTGTTTTCGTTTCAGGCGGGCTGTCAGGTGTCTCTACCTTGATCTGTCATCAAGGTTTGGTACATGTTCAGCATGTACATTCGCATGAATTTGGCTAGCATAGGAATAATGATCGTATAATGCAGTAATGACACACAGTCAAATGATTAATCCTTTGTAATCATCTTTTGGTATAGATTCTCAAATAGCGATTGGAATTGAGAAAACATTTCCTCCTCACGACTCAGTTCACGTCACAGAGTCTAGCCATTAGCATTATGCTTGTAACCAGCCATGAAGGCATGGGCAGCTGTCGTTAAGAGATGATTACTGATTTAAAATAGCACACACATGTACAAACTTCGCAATTCAAGCCATGGTCACTGGGAGATGATGGCAGTGAGGAGGAGAAGACCGGCCATGCGACTTTTAACTTGATATGCACACACATGCATACATCATTTGGCTCGTGTGCTTGACTAATTCCAGTCGGTGTTAATCATGGGGCCAGTAATCAGAGAGTAAACTAATTTGAATCTAAATATATTTTGCTAACTTGAGTTGAAAGGAGACGCGACAATGTCCTCTACGTTATGTCATGCAAGTATTTTGCGGCATTTTACTGCGGGTGCGTACACCACGGCTTTGTAGCCAGGCTGGACTAGACTATTGAGTACCAGAGCTTGACGGGAGCGCTTATTCACTAGCGAAAAAACTGCGTAAAAATTGCAGTCCATCTGACTTCTTAGTGTAGCCGTGATTTGATTGAGGCTACCAGTGAGACAGCTTTATTGGCTCCCTACCTACCTGTAGATTTTGACTCGTAAATTCATTCATCCTCTGTTTTCTGCGTACACATTGTTTGAATTTTATGACTCACACAAGCTCATTTATTTTCCTTCAGCCGGATTTGCTAGTTAGGACCGCACGGGGTCTTAACGACAATGATTTTTATACACTCAAACACGCAAACAAACGTACGCATTTAATAGCTCTCCTTACAACTTGAGCAACGCATTCGTTCAATGTGGAAAAACCATGACACAGAGGGTTGACATGGCTGACGTAGAGTGTTGGAATGAAATGCAACTTATGGTGAAGATTAACAGCCGCTTGTGCAAATTGCATTCACGTAACATACACACAATGTAATCGAGGTCTTTTTATCCCTTTGATCAGTCATTCCCACTTGTTGAATGGTGACTTGATTTATCTAGAATAGACGGAGCATTGCGCAATGCATGGAACAGATTTGTTACACGACGCCTCTCTCATGCCCCTTCCCGTAACTTGAGTCAGTGTGATAACATTAATTTGATTATTACATGGTGACGGTGAGAAGTGGAACCAGCCCAATCTGCGTTGATTTTGTCTCCATCACAACATTTGGAAGTAATAAGCTGTGTACTCGAACTGGTAACTGTCTTCACGGACGTGTACATAGTATGGGGACGAGCAAGACGGATGGATTGATATTCATTCATGTAGTCATTTGCTGTGTGGGGATGTACGGCCACGTTTAGTCGTGACTTTTCTCTCCGCACAGTACAGTTAGGAAAACCTGGAGCAACAAAGATTCCTCCAAAGTTCATCATCTCAAAATGAAGAAGAAGATGATGATGATGAAGCGCTATTAGATACCACTATGATCAAATACATAGGGTGCACATGATGACGGTGCATTGCGTAATGCATGGGTTGTTCTAGATATTCTAACAAGTCAAACTGTACACATAAATGTACTTGGTGGTTGCTATTTTTTATGATCGTGTCCCTTGTTAGGAGCTGGACTCGTAATGAGACATTTTACTACCCATATGCCAGCTACCAGAGCTCCCTTATACAAGTGTGCTAGCCTGCTCTCCGACAGTGACACAGGACTGGACACATAGACTCCAATGCTGACGATATGTCCCTTTTATCACTCCCTAAGGCAAGAATGCGTAGGCAATCCAAGCAGGCATAGGTGGACAGGGATGGCCTTGTTGTAAACAAGACCCAAAGGCTGTCGAGTGACAATAATATTTGATAAGATTAAGAGTGCACTAAGGGGAAAGGGAGGAAATGTCTCCACCGCTTCCACAGTATGGAGATGTACTGAGGAAAAGAGAAGTAAGCTCAGGGATGACATTACCTAGCGTAATGTGTGTGCAGTTTGAATGTATACCTATACGTGAGTGCAACAGGGATGATCAGATGGAATGCCGAGATTTTAATACTCCCTCTGCCTATCTCTCCGGCCGACGGCTGAGGTAACATGGTCGTCGTCATCGTCTAGCAAGACGGACAGTACAATCGTATTATTTTTATTATCCGAATCCCATATTTGCCTCGACACTCTCCCCATGCCGAGCATATAGGCTTGTCCATGTGTAAGCAGCGGACTTCTTTATGGCCAGAGATCATTTTTCTTGATGACAAGAGAATTCTCATCTCCACACCAAACATCCCTTGCCTTTTCAGTTTCCCTCAGTTTTGTTCTTAGACAGTGAGAGACGAAAGTGTTTGTTCAGTAAAGCCTATGTGGCATTTGTTATTACTGGATGAGACTGACTTAGCCTGAGTATTTTAAATGCAATTTGAGAGAGGCTTTTATGAAATTATCCCTATAGAGAGACGCGAACGTTACTGTGCGTTACCTTAGAGGCCTCTCTCTCTGTACTTATCCACCTTTTCACTCGTCTTTTATGATCCTACTTCAATTACAAAGGGGACTATCGAGGGTGAAAGAATAAAGGATGTATGCAATTTTGCAGTCATTCATAGGTGTCCGGTTGGGTTGAAATGTAAAATTTATTTGCACTCTTAGGTGAAAAAGAATGTTGCCGCAATTTGTTCAACAACTAAATGCTTTTGCACGAGAGAGACAGATGAGATGCTGTATAGAAATATGCGCGAACACAGCCACATATGAAACGGCTGCGGGAAGTAGTAATGCAATGTGAGAAGGTATGAAATCATGTTAGCATTTATACATACAATGAGCTAAGTGAGTGAGTCCCTCCCTTACGGTGCATTAATGTGGCGGTAATATGTGTACACACAGACCATGTATGGCTATAGATGAAGCATTTTCTTTCTTTATGTGCAACTTGAAAGCATTATGGCGATGAGTCAAGCAGGCTGATAAATGGATGTTGGTCCGCAAAGCATTTAGCATAAAGTTAGTACTTGTACAAAGCCGCTCACTCATCGACATACACACGCTACACACGTTTGTCATGGTGGAGAGAGAGAGAGGAACACTATGGAGAGAATAATAATGCTCTGCAAGCCCGGAACTTCGTAAACGAGCTGTCTCACCATCTCTGTCTCTCTAACATCACTTCTTCTCACATACATAAACAATAAGCTGGGAGTCAACCAAGAGAGAACAAGGACAGATGATCGGCTCAAAATATCCATTGATAATATTGAAGGCAAATGCACGACCTTGATCAATCTCTCATATGCCAATAGCAACTTGGAATCCCTGGTACAGCCCTCTTTTTTCGCAACTGTCAGTCTGCGTGCAACTAACATAGAGCAGTGCTCATTTGTTCATTCGACTTATCCTTCGATGGGCGGGCGTGCTATATAGGAGAGAGCTTAAGAAAACAACAACGTAAATTTATCATGAGAGTTTGCCGTCATCATCATCATTACACCAACAGAGGTATGAGAGGATTGCTGCAGAAATCCCTTTCAGTCCAACCGTACCTGTCAGTTATCTGCTCTGAATCTGTTCACGCTTAGAAACGTACTCTATGCAAGTGTCTCACCATGATAGCTTCGAGAAGCGTGTGTGTGTGTGTGTGTGTTTGTATGTTTGATTTGGAGTCACGACTTATTCAGTCGTATAATAAATGCAAAGCATCCATCAAAAGTTACCGAATCAACTTTAATGGGGCCAGTAGTGTAATCCATAGGTTATATTGTGTTAGGCGTCTTTAACTAAGTACCAATTATAATTATTATTCCTTCAACACGGTTGACGCTTCTGTCGTCATACTCGCCGAAAGAGAGGTGGTGTTATAGCGGGCTATATCCAAACCCTTCACACACATCATGATTTGGCCTCTTTTTAGTCGCGTTTATTCTATAAACGATAACTAAGGTGATCGCTCACTTCCGATGTTTGTCATTTGCAGGTGTTTAGGCACCCCAGCATAAGTGGTGTTTAGGAGTGGTTTTCCGCGACTTCGCCAACATCAATCGATAGGGAAGGTTTGGGAGAAGTGCCCTCGTCTCCAGTCCGAAGTCTCCAACTGATATAGTTTAGGAGATACATGTTGCATTTTCGGAGTGTCTGGCGGTTGTGTAAACGAGGAGGAAATTGGTTTTAGTGGTTCATTTATTGGTTGTACTGGGGTTCTTCTTAGTGAGGGGAAATCGCTGTGAGTGGGGAGTATGCAAAAAGGTGACTGCGTGACGAGGAGTGTTCGTGAGATGAATATTGGGGAGAATGTGGGGGGGGGGGGGTGATGCGGATTACAACCCCATGGTACTTACACCACATCTCCAGACACAACACACAACCAACGTACACCTAACCTAAGCTTCTCCCCGAAGGAGAGCAGGATAGTCGGATAGGGAGGAGGGCATATTTTAATTGCAAGCGGCGGTGCTTTTGCGATGAGAAAGAATTATGCGTAAAACAAATTCTATTGGAAGGTTATGTGCGTGGATATAAGGCGTGAGAAGGATTATTATTGTTATTAACTGCCAATATGATGGAGCATTGACTCTTGCAGAGTCACACTTGTACTACAACATTTCCTGCCGATCATCCTGTTTTTTACCAGAAGAAACGCGTGCGAAGGAGAGGACGCCTGTCCTCCAGTGCATGCATGCGGTCAAAATGGTTTGAGCAGGAGGGCTGGCATTACATACATCACCTTGGTGCGAGCAAAAGAACCGTGCGGAATTGATACTGTTTTGAATAGAAGAGCAGTTGATGAAGCTGACATGACAGCGGAGATATATGTGATATCCGCTGGGCAGTTGAATGGGAGGAAAACGGCGTGTATTATGACCACCTAATCGTCCTAACGAACTGCTGTTTGTTTGTCAGTCAGCTCCATAATTCAGGTTGAGAGGAGCAGAACGGACAAACGGAGGTATGAGAGGCAACATGGGGTGGAAGTATAGCACGTATCTTGCAACTATAACATTCTTCTCTTTTTCTAAACCATACACACTGACACAAACACTATACCCTACAAGCTCAAACCAAACCAGGAAGGTATTATATATTATTATTTGACGTGGATATAATTTGGATTACCAAACTTGTATGCACACACTTGCTGCTACAGTTTGATATTTATGATAATCATTGTCTTCTGCGCTGTCTTCCTGAGGTCGCTAGTATATTGCCGATGCTCTTTCATGATAAGTGCATTTCAATGAACCATTTAATTTGATGATATTTCATTTGTTCTGTCGTCGTATTGGCCATTGTAGATAACTACGTTTGCATGCGCTGAGAGAAAGGAGCAAGGTCCTCGCCTTCTGAGTTTCTGTATTGCAATTCGGTTAAAAAACAGCAAAGTTGAAGATCGATAATTCATTGCCTATAACCATGGCCCTGACATAAAACTGTTGTGTAGTTGTGGGGTGATTATTGGTGAGAAGCATAATCACGGGAAACAAGTATGTCAATTTATTGAGCACAAACACACAGAGCACACTCGCAAATTAAAGGCTTACCCTTTAAAGACACTCACATCTTGCTCACAGAGCCACAGTCTCTTATAATGGCATTATGATAACCCGCCACGTCCAGTCAATCAGAGGAATAATTTGACCCGATCACTCATGTTTTCTGCAACTCAATGCGGTTTGACAACAGTGACTTCCAGCCAGGTTCAGTTATCCTTTCGTGTCTCTCTATAGCAGTAAGAGTTATCAATTTGAGAAAGAACGGATAATTATTTTGGTGGTTTTGTTCAAAGGGCAGTATAATGTTAACATTGAACGGGGCAGACGATAGTGGTTTGCCCACAACACCAACATCCAACATGTACATGCAATGTTGATGACGAAGCTGGCTTATTATTTCCTTGCTAACGATCCACGGGAGGATGAGAGGGGGAGAAAAGAATGAATTCTGACGGGAGATGTACCGTTGCAAAGATGCTACATTGACTTTTACCTTCAGGCTTGCATTTAATGCTTATCACCTTTATTCATTGCTACCACTGCAAACACGTAGATGCTGCTTCCACATGAACAAGTTGAGTCTGCCCTCTCATATCCCTTATATGAGTTCCTGGTTCAAGCCTTGTTGTTTTTTCTCTCAAAATCCTCCTTTGAGCTCCACAATTTTCTGCTCATCTGTCAACTAAAATTGTAATATTCAGGGCATGGAATGATTCACGGGATCTTGTTCATGTCCAACTTATATCATCGTCAAGTCTTATACGGTTATGTGGATTAAAGAGGCTGGAACTGTGGGTATGGTGATGACTGAGGTAATTTTTATGCGCACTCTGTTCCTCCCGGTTTCTATTAAGTGGCAAAAAATTATACTTTGCTCTTTCCTCCTTAAAATTGACTTCTTAAAAAGTAAAGGTTTGCTTCTCACACACACACACATGGCACATGCTATCGCTGTTAAACTAATGTCTGCATGTGCTTCAACAGTCTTGTAGCTGAAATTCCATCGAGATCTAGAATGCTTGTCAGGCCAGCAATGCAATAGGTTGAAATGTGTAAAATAAAATGTATGCATTGGGTTTTGAAAAAAAATGCAAGGTGCTAAGTGCATGTAATAATGACGAGAATTTTCGCACTCTCCTCCCATCCAATATGATGGCGGTTGATGTGCAAGAATAATTGAGGGTTCGACCTTAATAATAAAACGTCTTTTACGATGCGAATCTGGATTTTGTTTGGAAGATATTGGCGCCATTCCATGATTATCATCATATCACTTGAAAGATATCAAAGAGGTCAGGAGGGTACATCGTAAATGTGTGTCGCGTAGGTCACTTTTGCTGTTATTGCTACTTCTGCAATTATTGCGGAGGCGGAGAATTTCTAAATGTCACCTTGATAAGCAAAGAATACGTACGGATATATGCATGCCTATGTTACATCTTGAGCTGAGCAGATGTTGCTCTCACCGGGAAGTCCTAATCACGACCTGATTTACTTCATATTACCCAGAACATTTTCGTTCCTGTTGTGATCCTCTTTATCTCTTGCCGTTGGTGGCACTATTAAGCACACGCGTACATTTTACGATTGCATTTGTTTGAATCCAACATTATATTTTTACAGCACGGTAGCAGAGTGAAAACATTGACTAAGGGATAATAGAGGATTGATTCATTACAATAGTTACGCGTGTGCGGCGGCGTCGATGTGGTTTTAGATTGACTCCAGATTTGAGTAAACAAGCCATGTGTGAAAATAAACGCAGCTGGAATGAATTTTTGGGGGGTTTCACGGTTGAAGCTCATAAGAACAGAGACGCTGTGTATCAGGGAACAGCTGTTATAATCCAAAAATGTTTTCCCTATAGATCATATGCCATCCTTTTAATTTGTATCACAACTCACTCTTTCAATTGCATCTGCTACTATGATAACCCTTTTCCCTCCTGTTACTATTATTATTGTTATTTTGGAGTGAAAAAGCCGGCTCGCCGTCTATCATGCAACAGGCATTGACTGTGTTGAGGATGACTGACGACTGAGGGAAAACAAGTCGCACGCAAGCACTTCCAACTCAGTCAGTTTGATGGCCTCGACTCTAGCGAGTAGTTGCGTTTGATAATATTTTTTTAGCAGTGTGAATGCTAACACGGCTGCTTCGGCTGCTGGAGTGTGTAATTTCCAATGGATGCAGTTAAAGTTCCAGTGGATTTGATCAAAGCCAAGTATCTTAATTATTATTACATTCCTTCATGTTTGTGTTGTTCGAAGTAATGGGTAATTTGATATTTTCTTCGCTTACAGTTTGCGTGTGTGTATGTGTGTGTATACATACAGTGATTGTGTTACATGAGGATCAGAAGTGCTAATGAATAAGTAACGCCGACGGTGGTTGTTCCTGTCGGAATGCAAAAGCACGGAAGAAGTTCTCGAGATTCTTTACTTCGTCTTCTTCTTGTGTCAAGTCTTCTTTACGATTCAAACAGGAATAATAATTATTTCTTCTTGTTTCTACACAGTACGACAACTAGTTACAGTGGTGATGCATGCAGTGTAGACAGGATTTATGTGTTGTATAAGGGCTATGTGTGCACTTGACAGTGACTTCATCCATGTAATGAATTGGTAGGTAGAACCATGGGCAATTAAAATGTGAGATTCGCATGTGTTCCTGTACTCACCCCCCTTCGGTGCTGTGAGATAAAAATTTGTAACGGCACACGAATACCTATACAGAAAACATAATCTGTTAAGTATTGGATAAGCAAGCCCATCAATATGTATGTATGCCTGTGTATAGCTCAGAGTTTTCAATGGTTCTTCCCAAGCATATTTTGCGTCTCCTGATGTTAGGAGCAACAGGTGGGCGACTGAAGAAGATCGATCTGGGATTTATTGTGTCAGACGAGCGTGTGTATATGCCTACGTGTCTCATTATGTGCTCCTCCTGCGTAATCCAATATGCACCATCATGTGTTACCACACCACAGTGTTAAATTAAATGCAGGAGAGCTTCGCAGTGGCAATCAGGAAGAAAAAAACTGCAGTCATTAGCATCATGTTCAAGGAATACCAATGGGCGGTCGTTGCATTCTTTGTAGCTCGGCAATTTTGTCGCGAGCGAGTTCATATAGGATCTTCTGCGGTAGCATTGTGGGGGAACCATAGTAACACGGCGAACAATTAATAACAGTGGAAGTCAATACAGACATTTGCATGTAGCTTTGTGAGTGTAACAGAGGAATTCCTGGAGGATTATTTTGACGTTTGTCCGCATGTATTTGTGGTGGTTTGGAGCGGTGTTAGGAATGAGGCGTAGGGAGTGTGGTGTCGCTCACATATAGAGCTTCCAACAACCGCTTATAAAACTTAACTGTAGGGCATTTTGTGAATGTTGAATTTAACTTGCTGACGGACTCACTGTTGCCAGTTGAGAATCTACAGTGGCAACAGAAGGACATTCAGTGCCTGAGGTCTGAAAGAGTCAGGTAGTCTGTGATAGTTTGTGTTCAGTGTGAGCCTGCATGAGTCTGTTGCTTGAACATTTCGACATACATTAGCTTATGAGAGCTGTGAATTTACTCACAGCAAGCTCCTTTTATGAATTTGTGAAGTGGTCGAGAACCCACTGGAGCTTTGGAACGCAAAGGATTTACACTCCTCTACTATATTCGTCCCTCCGAGTAATTTGATTCTTTGGCTATTATGACAGTGGAGTTACAAGTTCATTAATGTAAGTCTTTTCAATGCGGAAAATTCGTAATGAGCACTTCGAAGTCATCATGTGAAATGAGCCTATTGAAAAAAGGGGCATTGGCGTTCCGTGTCTGTGCATACAATCATGGATTTAGTCACGTGAGCAAGACTATGCTTTGTCTCTGTGTGTGCTTGTGGACGGAAGTAAACCGCAAAATTCTACTGAGTATTAGTGAGGAGACCGTGATCTGAGTGACGTTTGATAAATTGAGCGATTTATCTGCGCTTAATTTGAGGATTGAAAAGCAGGCAAAATTAGTTTGAAGTAGTTTGACGCGCACGTGAACAGTTTTGTCAACTTTGCTGATGTACAATCATTCACCGACCGGCGAACTATCTGCATTGTGTGATGTCGTTCATGGTGATGATAATGGTGATGCAACGTGCAAGTATGGATCCCGTCTTACCTTTTCTTATCTGCATGTCGACCATGTGTGAGTGCAAAAACGGGATCTGATTTCGCTCGCAGTTTTTCCTTCAATCTTTTACCGGTTTAAGCCGAATGTGTATTACACTCCTCTAGTGTACTGCTTTGGTTAGTCAATTTTCCCCTCCAGTGTCTTGTTTGTGCGTGCTGCGAAAATTCAGTAGTCGTCTATGAGAATGAATAGTGTTTGTTGTGGGTTTGTGCCATACTTATGCATGTGAGCCGTTGTTTAAATGAGAAATGTGTGAGTATAAGTAATGTAAATGTATGAAGAGGGTCTAACGAGGAACCGCTCATTGTTATCCAACATAGTCACGTTCGTGCTTCACGTGGTACCACATTTGGTACGAGATGGCAAAGGCATTTTAATGCTTAAATTCAGCCAAAGTTGAATGTTGTCAGTTATGGAGCAAGAGGAATTGAGCAGGCATTGAATGGAGCGCTGTGTTCTATACGGCACAGAGCAATATTATTGTTCGCTCATTAGCTCATGCAGCTTCTTCTTCTTCTTCTAACTGAATTGGATTGCCTAGTGATTTTTGGCTGTAACTTTTACGTCAGATATTTGATAATCATTAATGCAGACATGGAGTAAATGTGAGGAGCTGAATACGGTGGGTATAGCGTTGGTGGCCATTACTACACGAGTGATATTTGAAAATACGAAATCAGCGTGTAGAAACAATGTGAACTGTTGCGGATGTTGAATGAGAGCATAGGAATGTGAGATAATTAGCTAATTAATATTTGATTTTGTTTTGCAGGCTGTCAGTGTGGAATGTGGACAATAAGCTAGAGCAACAGTCCACTTCAGCTGTCACTGGAATTTATCATCACGTCGGCTCTAACAAGTCTTTGGTCACTGCAGTATCCACCCTCCCACGTAGACCACCACAAGGAAAAACGAGTGTGGGCGAGTATCATCAAATATCTGCAAAGTCAACTCCTAGTTTAAAAAATGCACTGGAAAATCCATGGGAGAATCGAAATGGAACCAGTGGTAACAGTAATAGCTCGAAAAAAATCTACTGTAATATCTCCCCCATCTCATCGGCTCATTCAACGCCCAACCTCCAACTTAGTCAGAAGCAACTCGCCAAGAATCACATCTACGAGACTCCGAAATCAGTGAAGGAACAATTGTTGCTGAGCAAGGGAACATACTCCAATAATTCGTTCGTGGGTTCGGAAAAACACCCCGGGGCACTTTTAGCAAAGAATTTGGAACGATCGAATGAGAACATTTACCGAATTTCCTTCCCATCGTCCACAACCTCCTACCCAGCCCCCACCACCTCCTCCTCCAGCTATTCCACTGTGGACTCACAGTCAAAACACCAACATTCTGTCTCCACTATGTCTAATAATGTCGGAAACAATAGCACATCAACCTGGGCTAAGAATGACCCATTGTTGTCAGCATCTTCCGCATCATCAGTTTCCTCGTCCTCGCTCTCAGGAGCTCCGGTGAGAGACTCGTCCTCTTTGAAGCAAATCCGCTACGGGCCTGGTCATGAGAAATATCCATCATGGCCTATACCTGTATCATCCGCGGCTCAGATTGATCCTGCCGGTGATCTAAGTAACGGAACAACTGCCAGCTCGGGAAGCTCACGGAGTAAATCTTGGACGGAGCAAACTGACTATCCGAAAGAAAAAGCTCCATCCTATGCTCGGCCCTATATGAAGAGAATGAACCAAGCATATACACAGCAGCTGAAAACGGTTATGGAAAAATGTGAAAGAATCCCTCCTGAGACATTTGATAAGTCCAGCAGCAGTAGTAATAATAGTGGTGGTCAAAGGCAGCATAATGGCTACCCCACAATTGTGCCCCCACCTGTCGGATACCGTGACATGTACAATGGAAACTCGTATAATAATCATCGCTTGCCAAAACATGAGAATGATCCACATGGAAGTATAAGGAGCCTAAATAACAATAATAATAGTTCCGAGAAAGAGTACAACATACCTTCTCCTCCTGAGAGGGATGTGAGTGATCAGGGTAAATCTTTTCCTCCGGAAGACCTGGAATTGTATGCTAAGAAGTATGAGGAAATGATGAACCAATATGCTCAATCTGAGGGTTATCATAGCTACATATCCAGTGAGTGCTCGTCGTATATTAGTAGTGGAACTCCGTTTTTGGATCAACTACGTCGTGAAAGTGAGTCGAATCAGCAGTTTTGGTCCGGAGACCCCTGTGATCCAAATGATCCACTGTTTGGGATTGGTGCATTAGTGACAAGTGGACGCGAAAGTGTCACCACGGTGGTTACAAATAGCTCTAGTAATAGCTCGGGTACGGAAACATTAAAATGGCACGGCTCCACCAGTGATTTGAGTATGACCAGTGGACCTGGCTCAATCAACTCGTCGTCCAGGGTGTGGGAAAATCAAAGTGTTGTTCATTCTGCCAAGGTTCCGATGCCGCAGAAACTCCATCCTGAATCCGTTCTGCTTCACAATGGTTTACGCCATAACAAGAACAAATTAGATTCTCAAACTTGTCTCACAACAGGTGAGCAGTCAACGACCAATCTGAAAAAATTCCCTCTCAGTACCTACATCAGACCCTCCACATTGCCCATTAGTCCTGAGAAACAGCAAGCTGAGCCAGAGAAGAAAATGACATCATCCTCAACCGCAACCTTAACTAATCATCATCATACAGATTCCAGTCAAACGTCCCCTATTATTGACACAAGTAAACCACCGTCTGTGGCTGAGCGGATCTTGGAGTTGGAGCAACAGTCCACCCATTCTTCTCCAGTCAACATCAATAATAAAAATACAGCGCCGACCTCTCCTCCAAATAACATTAATGACAAGTTTTCCAAATCCTCCTCCCTCAATAGTCTGCGAGATAAAGCCCAACCGCAGCACCCTAAGTCGCACACCACCACCAACAAATCTCCCGTCCAACTCAATAAGGATACTGGGGAGACGTCGTCGACAAGCGGAAAATCCAATTCACCAGAAAGCTACCCCGGCTTGTGGACCGATTTCAACGAGCCCCCATCCCATGCCTTCCGCTCAACCGACAGTCCGAACAGTATAAATTCTGCCAACTTCCCCATCTCATACACATATTTAGATCCTGAGAAGAAGCATAAAGTGGCCGACATGACACTCAAAGCCATCCAGAAAAAAGCTCTTCTCTCGTATTATGAAAGACACACAGGCAAGTCACAGTCTGGGATGACGACAGGGGTAGTTGGAACGACGACGAATGCCTCGACGGATGCAAGCCGTAATAATCAAGTAGTGTCATCATCGGCAAAAAATGAGTCTCAAGCAAATTTGTTGGATAAGGACTCGCCGTTCCCATCTAATCGCTTAACTCTTTCATTGCCACGTGATATTGATCGACTGAAGGAGCCTGGTCGACCTGACTTTTATCCCCATCACAACCATCATCCCCACCAACGGTCTCCGGATGAGTCTTCTCGATCATCTAGTCACTCCTCGTCCTCCTCCTCCATGACAGGTCCCGTGGTGGGCTGTAAAATATCATCCACGTCACCTTCGCTCGATTCCAATGTGAATAATGTAAGTCAATTATTGCTCATTGATTTTTTCTTAACAATGAATACGTGGGAATGAGACAGTGGATTTCCCTGGAGAGATGGGACCATGACCAAAAGAGTGATGTGGTGTCTAATGGCACTACAGATACCATGGCCCTCTCTGTCTGACCGAGTGCATGTGTTAAACTGCCTGAAACACAGAGAAAAAGCTGGACAATAGGATGGTTCGGAGGTGGATGCACCCTGCATACTAATAAGATGATTCTAACGTTCACTGCGCCTCAGAGTTCAACAGAGTTATTACACTTGATTCTCTATTTACTCATGAGTGTGTCTGCGTGTTGTGCCAAGGTTAAAACCAATGAGACTCGTTCGGAGGATGGAGCAGTAGTTTCGAGTTGCCATCTCTTATTATAATATGCATAAATATGTTAATATGCTCCAGGTTAAGCCATTTCATTTTCTTCCTCTCTTTTCCCTTGTTCATCTTTCAATAATCATAATTCCTTTTTAAAACCCTCCACCAGTCACTTTGAATTTGGCCACTCATCCAGTTGAACGACATATTAATATGATTGTGTGCAACGCATCGACTCCTGCCGGCCTGCCTTTCACGTTCCATAATTCATGTTGCTAGATTATTGAAAGGTTTGGGTTCGGTGGGTAATCAAGGTTTTATAGACAGGTAAAGTGAGTCAGTCAGTGTTCGGAGCCAAGAATAAATTCTATTGTTCGAGAGACACGTACGCCTTAGCAGAGACGCATAAGATGTGGAGAGATAGAGAGATCGGAGTTGGCGAACTCATAAAATCTTGATGCACAAACAGAATGTCTCGCCAGAGGACTTGGAGTTGTAAATTAAAACTGCAATCTCAAGTATGCATTTGAGAATTCATTATGTAACTGGTCTATGGAGCTGGTAATTTTCAGTTGAACATCACAGGTCAGTATCATTCCATTGCATACATTTTATCATCACGATGTGCATGATCTTTCGTATCTAATTTAAATTATCATAAGTAGGAATTTTGTCTACAGAGAGGTAGGACCATATGGAATGAGCTTTTGAGAAGGAAGAAGTGAGAATGGGTATTTCATGTATGTGAAGAGGTAATGATCCGAGGTTGAGGCTGCTGCGCATGGAAGTATATTAGCACACAGATCATACACCTCTCAAGGTAGTGAGCATGGAGAGACAGAGGCCTTACTACAAATAATAGGCAGTTTGCGAGATATTGCGTATAAATGTATACGTCATCGTATACATAATTTTAACATGGGCTGCCACAGGAATGTTCCCGTTTACTCGCGTTACGTTTGTGTTACGTTGATTTTCGCAAACTGTCTGTTACTATGGAGAAATAATTGCACGTAAAAAAGAAAACAAAACTTTTGCCATTGACCCCTCCTGCTATTGCACGAAGAAGCTCTGTGCAGAGACGCTCTTTGTGTATGTGTGTATATAATTTTCGGCACGCTACAATCCGGTAAATAACCCTTAACTTGACGTACACCTCATTAATAACAACCTCACAAGCTTCCAAACTGATCGGGCAGGAGGCAAAAACTGAAGAAATTTTACAAGAAGAAGACCACTACTTGGAAAAGTCTTTTCATCTAAACAACACTCAACTCACACACACGCACGCACGTAGCAATGGAATAATCACACTCTGGTCTGCAACGTAACAAACGTTAAGACATGGCCCAAGGCTGAAGGTTACACCGACGTGGCTTTCTTCCATGACATACACACACATGTTGTGTGTTGTTCATCATCTATATGATGCAGTTGTACGGATCTGAAACAATGCAGAACCTTGCTATAGTACACACATTAATATAATTGAAAAGCCCTTTGTTCGAGAACCGGTTGCAGAACTGAATGCCGTTATGGTCCCTAATATATCAATCTTGGCCTGTCTGTCTCTCGCTCTATGGCTGTTACACCGTCTTTCCTCACTGTCTCTGTCCGAATAGTTCATTCCTATGCTGCATCTGACCAACAACAGCATGATTGGGCCCTCTTTCTCTCTATCTCTCCGTGTACAAGTGGCTTCATTTGCACTATGGTATTTCTCTGTAAGTGAAGCTTTTGTTTTTAGCTATGCGATAGTAACATGGTACAGCTGATGAGGGTTTCTTTTTCACTCTTAAGAAGATTTGGAGGGAGGAATGCTTCATTGTAAATTATAGAACATGGTGGACACACACAGACAAATCCGCCAGTCACTGGCATAATTACCATACTAGGGAAGATATAACAGTGATCATGAAGCTTGATGATGGGAATATCCATTCATTTTTAACAAGTCCATTAAAATTTAGGATTGGCGATGAAGGCACAGAGAGAAGAAAAATGGCTTTGTTTCAGTCCGGATTTTATCCGCTGCCGTCATCATTATTCAGACCCGTTAACTTATTTCCTCTCGTATATTAGACAGGAAAGAAGAGGTGTATGTGAGTAATAATCATGTTGTTGTAGGATTCAATCATGAAGCCATTGGATGAGAAGAGGTAGCCTTAAGAGTCAAAATGAGCTGGGATATTTAAGCACGGAAATGAAAATCTCCTGTCCTAGTTTCACCATGTATGTTTGTTGTGTCTGTCAGAGATTAATTTTCTCGGAAGAAACATGAACCAACGGTTGTGCCACTAATAATAATAATGCATATAATTATCAACACCATTACAAAGTAGGACCTCCTCGTGTATGTTCAATAAACAAACATGTCCAGATTTGTCCTGCTAGCAGCAGCGCTAATAGTGACAGATTCTCGAAAAGTTTTTTTCTATGCAGTTAAGGTGTGTAAATATTTGAGCATGGGGTGATGTGATGGAGAAGGCGCGAGCCGGATGAGCGTCATAAGAGACTGCGGCCTTGGTACAAGGTGAAGGTGACTATACACTGATAGTGATTTGGGTCATAATAAGAGAGCCCTTGGTTACACTGGGGGGACGAAGAAGGGAGAAATCATAATTCGTGACTAATTGAACTGACTATTAGGAGGAAGTCGGTCTAGAACGACAGTGCATTGATACTACTGCTGCTGTATTGTCTGCGAGCCCATGTCATCGTAAATTAAGACGGGATGAAATAACGTCTGGGTGTATGTGGATGTCTCGTTACCTGCAACCTCTCAGTTCTGTGAACAGAGAATCAGATGGACGCCCACAATGAGGAACCATTCTGATGGCATTCAACCCATCTTGATGGCATCTTGGTTACGTCCCTCCTCTGTATGCCATCAAATGTATTTGTTAATGAGCGTGATTTTTCGTAGTCATCAATGAACTTGTGAGTTCATATGGACATGTAGCAACTGTCAATATACACGTTACTTTTTTCTTGCCCACAGCGGCATAATTACTGGAGGGAACACGCCCAATATTTTTCATTCTCAGCTTGCTACTACTATGACTGCTGTGCCTATTTGCTCTTTTTGCTTCCGTCTGCAAACCCAGGAGTATAGAGCTGTGAATGAGAAAAAAAAACATTCTATAGCTCATAATCGTGATTATCTCAGGCTATAAGTCTCAATGAGGAATGTACTGAGAATGAACCCGAATGGTTCTGAGTATAGCGTGAAAGCAAACGAGAGTGAGTGATGCACTTATGTTGTGTTTGTGTGCGTGTAATAACATTCCATTCCCCCGCAAAGTTCCTTGAGAAGGATAGACATCATAGCTGCTCATAATCTCATATCCGTACCACTCTATTTTTTCAGCATGTCGTTTATTTGGCAGTGTGTATATACTTACATGAGGGCAGTGGCTGACAGGGAGAAGATGTAAATAATTTTTTTCCCTCGTAAACTTATGTATAAGTTTTTTAAACTGGATTTTTCAAAGCTGGCGTAGGAAGCATAAGATAGGCGGACAGATGAAATAGAATGAGCATCAAGGCATCATTCTTACATCTCCGTTGATTCATTTCAATAGCTTACGTGTATGGGGATAATCTGACGAAGGAATTATAAAGTGGCATGTAGCATAGTCATATAGCCATGGAAGTAAGTCTGATGAATGTTTCTCTTGGGTTATTTTTCAGGTGGACAAAAGTGATACGGAAAGGTCAAGTCACTCTGCACGTTCCTTGGAAGACCTGACAAGCTCCGAAAGGTATTTTAATGATCTCATAATGCTCTGCTTTTCTTTGTTTTTCTCACACCTTCTCGTCCGCTAATTACCTTGCACTGTTGGCAATACGTTACTATACGATTTCTTGTTCTTATATGCTTATGCTAAGGTATATTGGTGGTTTCTCTCACTCAGTGCGCAGTTCCGTAAGTGTTAATTAGATGGCTTCTCTTGCTGCACATTTTTTTCTGCAGTGCCTTCGCGTCTTTCTACATAACACTATAGTGCATATAAGTTATGTCGTAAAAAGGATGACGCTTGCTGAGATGATGGGGAATAATGGAAAAAAGATATGCTTGAACTTTTGCAGCTTAATGATTCCCCATGTGTAAATGTATTCTTGTCGCAAATAAGTGTTGGGAGACAGGAATGATATCAGACAAGGGTTGTAGAAAGAAGTTGTAATTTGGACCCTGAATTTCAGCAATAAATTCTATTTTCAGAGTATGAATAAGCCAGTTGAATTAGAGTGTGTTGAGAGAGAAAAAAAGTAGTTTTGCAGAGTTGAACTATTATGGAGCGAGCAAGGGAAGGAGTGAGTGGTATAAGGAGGCGATTAAAGGATGCGATCGATTACCTTCATCTTTGTCTTCTGCTTACACATTACTACCTGCCAGGCAAGAATTTTCTATGACTACAAGAGCAAGAGCATGTTTGAAATCATTGGGACTCATCTGATCAAACTTTTCCGTGTTATTGTAGGAGAAATTTACATGTACTTTGCTCATAGAATAGCCATGTTGCCCAAGCTTTTGTCACTCTCACGAATGTTGCGTTTTATAGTATACATGCAAAATCCTTTGTGTTTGCTGTAGTTGTTGTGTGCGCAAGAATCAGTGCTGCTAACAGCTACTAGTTGCACGTGGATTAAAGTTTCTTTGGAATCTGATTGGAAGGTAGGCTGACTTGAGAGATGAAGATGAGCGAGCATCTTCGGCGAGTCAGGACTTACAACAACTCAATAAGAGTGCACATGTGCGTAATTATGGAGATCGCAGCAGGATCCCGTGTAAATATTCAAAAGTCTCATAGACAGTGAGGGAGAGATTCTCCTTTGATTTCCTCTTACTGCTGATTATTCTACTGCTACGTTGTTCAGAACTTGGTACGCTATCATGATACAGACTGTTCTAAGGATCATGTAAAGTGAGAGAGGCTCATCAGTGGCTCACGCCGTGTCTTAGTCGGTTGCCAGAATTGTAGTTCTGTTAGCATCATTATTATTATCACCATTATTATTATTACTGCCATTATGAACAAGTTCCGCAAACTCTATCACGCATACATAGAAGCGCTACTCAGGTATAATACAGCAGTCTTGCTGTGCCTATAGCGGTACACTATATATGGCCATGAAGGATTAAAAGAATGTTACTATTCAGTGCAATGGCTGTAAGAATTGACGTAATGTTGCAACAGTCTCCTAATACGCCAGGGAATGGATAGACATAATAACCCGCTGCATAATTTTAGCAAAACTTGTGATAAGTCATGCCGTTGGAGCGGAGACGTTTGTGTTATTGAAGCCAATGGTAATTCCCGATTCAAGCTATGATTATCCATCCAAAAACGTGTGGTGTGGTGGATGAAAGATGCAAAAGTAATTTATAATCGTGCCCGAAAAAGCAGGTAATTAAGTAGGTAATCCGCTAAAGATTATTGCGTTTTTTTTACATTTCTACGGACGACCCTTGGATCGTCCGTTTGATTCATACTGATTTGAATGAGTGCAATTATTAGGCCCAACAGGGTGTCTCCTTCACCATCTGCTCTGCAAAGACATGACTCGATTTTTCTTGGCAGGCTAACTCCAATATTATATTGATAGATGGTCAGATTCTAATCCGGACCCCAGGCGAGGTCTTAACGCTCGTACTTGCACAAAATCCGCCTGTATTACAATGTACATTGGAGCGGCATTAGTCGTCGTCATTCTTTAGGGATTGACATGCATGAACCTTGTTTCGTTTAGAGTATTAAGAGACGCTTTCATTTTTAGCAGTATCAACCACTTGTTGCTCTTTGACGTTTGCCTGGGTATGAGGATACGTACACACTCTTCTCTCTGCATGTTGCGGATCCCAAGGGGTGTCTGTCTGCGGCCTAAAATAGGAATGTTCTAGTTCTCAAGACACGCACGGATTCCTCTGATCTATCAATTGCGGAAGATTCAACTGGTGCGATATTGACGCTGGGAGAAAGAAAGAGAGAGAGAGAGATCACTGTTGAGAAATCAATTTACAATCCGGCGGGCTTTCGCTTGACCGACATGAGAATGCTCCTGATGATGATTATGCAGATGACGCGGTGGATTTTCCTGAGTCCTATATGAGAATCCTGTGTTAAAAAGGCTAGTAAAAAAGGCAGATAAGAGTTGTGCGCATACCTTGAAGACAAAGTAATAAGATAATATGGTGACTGTCTGCAATTGTGATGCAGTTTTTAGTTAGTGAGAGTGAAATGCTCTTGCTTTAGCTTGTACTACGTGCAGAAGTCAGAGGAGGAATGTTGAAGCGCGTGTATTGTTATGCATTCTTATTGTGTGACATACCCTAGTGAACTTGTGCCACTTGGATTGACTACGAGGTCACTAAATGGCTAACTGTTTCTTGGTCTATTAGTATCTTTCAATTTGATATCATTCATGTAGGAATTCATGATGCACTTGGATAAGGTGTTGGTATGGGAAACTAGTTTGATATTAGCACCAAGCAGTTACTAATTTACCTGAGTACAGAGTGAAAATAAAAGTTGTTCCTATACACATGTGCTGAATTCAATGCTAAGGAGGGGAATTTTGGCTGATGAGGTGGTGGTCTTATCTCATTATGATCGTTAAATTACTCTTCATAACTTGACGGCGTTATAGAAAACATTATTTATTATGATTATGATTGTTGTCTTCCCTTTATGAGTCTGTGTGCGTAGACTGATTATCTGCGCAAAGATCGTCATTGAATGATGGCTTGCTCATATTGCATGTTGTTGTTTTCAAGTTCAACAATTACTGACGAAGCAGTCATACACAACCATGTAGATGCGGAACGTGCGTTGCTTGCTTGCTCTTTGCATTTGAGTGTGTAGGTTGTGTAAATATATTTCTCCACTGCTAATTATGTTGATAAATTTAAAAGACCATTTGACTTTGCAAAAGTCTAAATGGCCACCACCATTCCCTAATTTTAACAATATTAACTGAAGAAACTCCAACGCTTTTCCTCTGATGAGTCATAAGTGGACCTTAAAAGAATTAAGAGAATTGTTCGCACGGGGTATGCTTAGAGGTCATGTGGTGTTTATTGCGTGCAAGTGTACATTGAAACAGAACTGAAGTTTCGCCAGTTTCAGAACTGAAAGCGAAACGACGCCTTTAATAATTCTGATTTATTAATTAATAAATTAAAATGAGAGAAACCAGTTGATTGGGATCGTTTCATAAAATCTGCTTATCCTTGAATTCAACGGAGGGGAACGACGAAAAAGGAATTTTTATGACTTTTGCTTTCCTTCATTTTCATCAATTTGATTGTATTTAAAATTAAATTGGAACGCCTGTAGACGATCAGGTTTCTGTGTGTTTGCGTCTGCAGAAAAGAAGCTTTGTGTCTGAGTTCATATTTTGGCGAATGCATTATTAC